>SJYC01129335.1:0-64203 GCA_006408675.1 Madoqua kirkii | reverse complement strand
ACGGTGGTTTATACAATCTTGCCGTCTGGAAAAGCACTGTGCTGTGTTCGGTCATCTCCGACTCTTTGCGACCCTGTGGACTGTAGCCCTCCAGGCTCCTGTCCATGGGGATTCTCCAGGCAAGAACAGTGGAGTGGGTAGCCATGCCCTTCTCCAGGGGATCTTTCCATCCCAGGGACTGAACCCAGATCTCCCACATTGCAGGTGGATTCTTTACCATCTGAACCACCAGGGAAGCCCAAGAATACGGAGTGGGTAGCTTATCCCTTCTGCAGGGGATCTTCCCGACCCAGGAATCAAACCTGGGTCTCCTGCATGGCAGGCAGATTCTTTACCAGCTGAAACACCAGGGAAGCCTGGAGGAGGGCTCGTGGCTCATAAATAGAGTTCATAAATATGGAGAAGGTCACATGGGAAGCGCTGAGCTTGGCCCCAGACAGTAGTAAACAACTCAGAAGCTGTCCATGACCTCCTGGCCTGTGCTCAGAACACTTGGATCCTAGCACTTCTTGCCACTGGATTTCTAGGAAAAATGCCTCTGACCATGACAGGGAATCATAGACTGTAGGACAAATCTGAAAGCAGGATTCCTCCCCGCAGCTTGTGAATTTCAAGATGCTTAGGCTGTGGAAGGTTTATCACTATAGAGCCCCTCAGAGCAACCCTGGGGTGTTACTAATCCAGATACAGCTCATGACTGATTAAAAAATAAGAAAGCTGTTAAGAATGACACTGAGTCTCCATCGAACGCATTCCCCTATTAAAAAAGTAAATAAATAAGCCTGAAAAATGACATGTTCTAACTCTCACCAACCCTACTTAATGACTTTATTTTCCCTTTGGCCATTTAAATAACTGCTATGTTTTTGAAGAATTTGATTATACATGATTAAAAAAAATAAATTTTCCCTGAAATGATTTTTAATTTCTCAGGGAAAGCTGTAAATGTATCGACTCAGAGATGCAAAAACTAGATATGACCAAATGACAGAGGTGTCCCTAAACCGATTTTTGTTTGGATGGGTGGTGTGTGTACTAAAGGGCAGCAGACTGGATTATGTAAACCACTGTTTCTGAACCGACTTGGAAATTATTATTATTTTGCTGTTAGTTTCCATTACATCAAAAAAACTTTGGAGAAGGATTCTTTGGCTCTTTTAAGTCTCAAGAACACAGAGATTTCCCTTTTCTCCCTTCCCTTCACATTGTCTTCTAAGCCTTTCTCCCACCAAGGTAAGAAGGACTGGAGACTGTTTATAGGTGAAGAGGACCAACTATTCACAAGAGTCTTACCTTCTTGTTTTCCTTCCGGCCACAAGCTGCTGATGAAGACACTTCTCTCCTAGCTTAGAACAGTCTTTTCCTCTCTTCTGGTTGTTCCAGGCTTTCTCCATGGAGTCTTGGTCCCTGTCAAAATACAGGGAGGACATTTCAGCAACAGGAACGCTGGTTGTTCTCAGTGTCTCTGTTGCTTTCTTCAAAACAAGAAGACAGTATCACGAGAGGAAGAAGGTCAGGAGGCCAAAAAGCTGATCAAAAACAAAAGTGTTTCTGCTCACCTGAGTTCTTTTCCTGCTTGGCAAAAGTCCCGGCATTTCTTGTCTGTCTGGCTCGCACACCGGCACCTCTTCCTGTGGACTGTGCCTTTGTAGGAAAGAAGTCCTTTAAGGAGCGCTTGGACCGAGAAGGGCTTCCGAGTCCATATGGAACAACGTGCCTATTATGGAAAGAAAGAAACAGAAGATATGAGCATAATTAATCCTCTCCAAAGGCTGCCTTCTTTGGGGGCCACTGCCTTCCATTAAGGCAGAAGGACAGCATGCCACAGCATTTGGTAGTGAAACTTAGACTCAAAAGTGGTAACAGTCAGGACCACGTGCCCACCAATGGCCCTGAGGGTGTAGACCCAACCAGGAGAAAATCACTTTCTCTAAGTCAATGACACTCCATGTCAACTCTGGACACAGTTCAGTCTCTTCTTGACACAGCAGCCTTGCTTTCTGGCCAAAACTATGACATTTCTGCTTTGGTGTCTGTTTCATATTTTCTTCCTTTCTCTCTACTTAGTTAACAGCTCTTGGGAGGTGGGGGACTTCCATGCAAAACCATGACTCACATGATTTTGAAAACCGATTTTTCAACTCAAGTGATACATGGATATGCTAAAAGGGGCCCCCAGGGAGGCTAGAGGAAACACACTACCTGGAGCGTGGTTCATGTCATATCTGCACACCTCCAGTGATTTTGGTGATTACCATGTGGCTATAGAAGGACTCTTTGCCAGAAGGCTCTCTAGTAATTTCCAATGTGTTCATTATGATTCTCACCCAAGGAGTAAAGTCCTCCCCTTAGAAGTATCACCTTACTAAATATTAGGCCTGCCATGGTTTTTGTTTGGTTTGACTTGATTTTGTTTGGATTTTGGTCATCCTCGCTATAACGGGACTCTGTAGGTACAATCAGTGTGTTTTTGTTTACAATTCTTTCTGATGAATGAATTATTTTGCAGGGAGTAAGGGGAGAAACTGCTCTCTTCACTCTGGAGGCAGAAGAGAAATCTGATCAAGGTGTTCCTACTGCTGTTATGAAACAGGCTTTTCCAAAGGGCAAGGACAAAGGAGTTGGGACACTCAAGTTCCAGGCCTCACTCTGCACAAACTCAGCCTGCAAATGGCTTCAACAATCTGGGTCTTAGTTTTTTCCAAAAGTAAAATGAGGAGACAGCCTGTAAGTCGCTGTCATCACTTCTGCCTCTCAAGTCTCTAAACTCCCATGAGAAGTGGGTCAGGTTAGACTGACCCACAGGTGACCTCAGCAGTGGCTTCTTTAAACCCAGGAATTTGAGAACATTCACCCCTAGGCCTGATACAAAGATCACCCCCCCAACCCCCAAGATGCATGACACCCTCTGGAGGGGCGTTCTGCCCACGGAGGCACTTTCCCGTGGTCAGCTGTGCTACCTTCGGAGACCACGCCAGACAATAACCAGAGAAACTGGGGCTCCGGTCTCCCGTGGAGCCAGCGGGGAGAAAGCCTAGAGTAAGGATGCCCTCTAGAGACTCACTCTGGAGTGTTGACCCAGATGATGTCCAGGTGGCAGAAGTAGACACACTCTTTATCCATCAGGGAAGAGCAGGAGCAGCGCTTGGACCTGCGGGGTCTCCAGGGCGTGGCAGGAGCCGGCTTCTCCCCGCCACTATCCGCTCCCGTGCTGAGCTCGTTGCCCAGGACCGCTGGGGAGAGACAGACAGCAGGTCAGAGGGAGCTGTTTGCTCCGAGGTCCCGAGGCACACGGGCCATGGCCTGGATGCCAGACCCAGCAGAGCAGGTAAAAGCAGATGAAGCCCACCACCAGCCTCCAGCAAGAAAGAGGAAAAAGGATGATTTTTTTTGCCCTTCCTCCTTAACATGATTTCACCTGTGTCGCCACTGGCTTATTTGCCTTCAGAGAGATTAAACAAGTGCAAGGGAAACAACCACCTGAAAAGGGACTTAGCAGCCCCATGAAGGACGACCACCTGAAAAGGGACTTAGCAGCCCCACGAAGGACGCAGCCTTCAAGGAAACACTTAGAAACACTGTTTATGAGACATTTAGGCTGGCTTCTGTGTGGATCCGCCCGCGCGCAGCCTACCGTGACTTAAACCAGGCTGATGACCAAAACAATCTCAAACTAAGTCAGTCAACTGTCCTTCCCTAGACTCCGAGCCCCTTCCATTCAGCAGCCCCTGCCTCCCACCTTGTGTTAAGGCAGAGAGTAGCTCAGAAGAGCGGCACCCCTAGAGCTTAGGTGGAAATCCAGAGCTTCGGGGAGGTGATTGGAAAGAGAGAAGTCAGCTGAACAGACGAACCCTGGATTGAACAAGCAGCTGCTCTCGGAGCCCAGACAAGATTCTGTGGGCTCTGGATTCTGAACCCCGGGATCAGGAGGGTGTGCGTGGGATCTACCAGCTCCTCCTTCCTCACAGCAGCCTTGCCTCCTCTTACTGACAAGTTAGCCCTGCAGCTTATCTGCCCAATTTTGTACATTTCAAATGATCAGACACATTCCAGGATTTTCATTCCCTTGACATCCTTTTCTCTCCAGTCGGGGTCACGAAAAGACAAAAAAAGTGCATTGACCCTAGAAAGAGAGAAACGGGCAGATGCTCACACACTATCTAAATCCCTCGGTAGCCAAGATTTATTCTAGCTCCCCTCCCAGGACAGGTGAATAACACTGGAAATGGAGCTCACACTGGTGTGAGTGCCAAAAACCTGCCAAAAGAAACCCAAAGTCAATAATGACAAATTTTAAAGAAAACATCTGCTTCACCCTGAAACCGCCTGGAGGGTTTTTTTCCCCAGACTGTTCTGCAGGTGATTTTAGCGTGCATAAACTGCTTGAATGACTTGAATAAAATTCCTTGGCTTTGAGTTGAAAAGTAGGAATATTTTACACATTAACACACTATTAAAACAGTATTTGAATAAGATAGAAATACCTGTATGTCCTTTTACCTGTCTGAACAGAAAGATTGCAAACACACATTTAGCTAAATTACATCTTGTCTTTAAGTCATATTTTTAAAAGCCAAGAAACACACTAGGCAATAATAATCATGTCACTTTAATGCTAGAGGAGCAATGGTCTTCCACAGAGGATCCCCCCCACCCTCCCCTAGAACACTTCTGCAGCTCTGAGCACTAACTCCCCTGCACTTGATTTCTGAGCGGCAGTCGTAAAACTCAGTGGGAGAAACAGAAGCAAGAAAAGCATTAAGGTGGAGAAAAAGACCAGCATTCAAGGATTTCACAAGTCACCGTGCCTACCTGCTTCTGGAGCTCCTTGGAAAGCCACAAACAGCAGAGCGAAAATCATGGGGAAATAATCCATTCTGGGGTGGGGGCGGATTAAAGGAAGGGTTCAAAATCTTTCCCCCTGCAAACTAAACTCGAAGGGAATAAAAAAAAGAAAAAGTGCAGAAAAAAAAAATCAGCTTCAGTTCTTTCCAAGCGCTTCGGGTTCTCCGGATCTCAATAATGGTACTTCGACCTGATTGCTGTTTAACGGGGAGAAAAAAAGAAGTCTCTGCCCTGCAGAGAGGCAGAGCGAGCGAGCTGTCCCAGGACGCACGCGGCGGCGGCAGCGGCGGGCTGACCCTGGAGGCGCCGGTCCCAGCGCAGAGGCAGGAGCGCGTCTGACCTGGACAGCTCTCGGCCGGCTTTTTATATTGAACCCCTATAGAGTGGGGGTAAACAGCTCCGATTTTATTCCAGCCCCCAGACAATGTTATTGTGTCATTAGTCACCACCAGGCAACGTGCAGCCGGAGATAAGGCCGGGCTCTAGAGGAAATCACTGCTAACTTCAGAGGCAGACGCCGTCTGACAATTCAGGGGCAGGGCTAAGAAAAAGAAAATACCCATTAGAGAGAGACCTTTGGTAAACCTGCCCGTGCAGCGCGCAGCCGTCTGCTTCCCCTTTGCAAGCTGCCAGCCCCGGAGTTCAGGAATCAGAAGAGGGACTCCAGAAAAGTCATACCATTGGTATGAAAAGTATGAGCTCCAGTTTAAATAGATTGTATTGTTGTGTGCGGGGGAATTTCTTTTTTTTTTTATTGTTGTTCGCTTCACTTGCCTTTTATGTCTCTCTGATTCCTTAGTGCTGATCAGACCGGGGGACTCTCTCCCTCCATCCCCTCTCCCCACCGACTCGGGGTCAGTTTATCTTGGCAGATAGATCCACACACTTTTCTCTGACTTATCCCCCTCCCCTCAGATCTATTGAGCTGGAGTTCTTTGCTTCCACAGTGGGAAAGATCGGAGAAAGATTGTCAAGGAAAGGAAGTTGTTTTTTTTTTTTAAAGAAAGAATCCTTTTAGGCACATACCCAGTTCTTTCAGGATTGCTGATTAGAACCCCGCCATGAACTTTTTATTTTTGTATCCCCCCTCCTCTCCGCTTCTCCGGGTCCCCTCCACCTTGGAGGGGGTGGGGCACCAATCTTAAGAAATAGGCAGAGAGGAACGCCAGGGGGAGACGGAGAGCCACAGGGGCGGATGTTCAGGACGAAACGGCCCAGCTTCGAATAAGTAACAGAAGGCAAGGCAGCCACCTGAGGAGGGAGCTTAGGAAGGGAAGGGCTGACGCCTGACGCAGAAAGCAGACTGCCCCTCGGAAGTCTCTGCGCTCCCTACCTCGGACATCTTTTCTGGATCTTTGTTTTCCTTTGGCTTTTGCTTGTAAGTCCAAGGGGTGTCCTTCTGCAGGGTTAGGTGAGCATGCGGGTCGTGTTGGGAAGGAGGAAATGCCCTCATTGAATAAGGGACCAGATAATACCTCACATTTAATAATAATGTGTTCATGTTTTCAAAGTGATTTCCTGTCTCCCTAACTATGACATAGCCCCTGAGGCTCCCACAGGGCAGTTATCCGAGGAGGAGACAGCCTGTTGTCATGTGCAAAGGAAAACATGAAGACAAGACACTTGGCCTTTTCAATTAGCCTCATTTTTCAAGTGAGACAGCTGAGGTGCCCAGAATTTCCTGGCTTCCTCCAAGTCATCGGAGGGTGCCGCTGAGTTAGGCCCCTGGCATAAATTTACAGCATCTTTCCTGCCCCAGAGAAAGACCTGTCTGTGTCTCACTCCTGGGGACACCATCAGATAGATGCTTCTTCCATTTCCTCATTGCGTGTCACTCTAAATCCACCTCCACACACCTGCCTTCGGGGAGATTTGAACGAGGATTCATTTCTGATACTTAGGAGAATGCCACAGAGCCACCTCCTCCGCCTTCTCTCTGCTTCCTCTTTACTCTAGAATCACAAGGACAGATTTTTGTCCCCACACCCAAGCTGTGGACCTGGGCACACCGGTCTCCCTGGACCTCCTAGAGGGGACAGTGGCAGTACAGTATCAGAACCATAAGGAGGCCTGTCCCCTAAACCAGCCGTGGAAGAGCTGGAGATGGGGCACGGGCGAGGTGGCGGGCAGTCAGTAACCCTCCCTCCCCACCCCCTGGAGAGGCCTCCACCCAGGGCTCTCTGACTGGGCCCTCTGCCTCCTCTCTGTGCTGACTACTGCCACGCCCTGGGGGCCAAGGAGGGCACAGCTCCCCTTAGACTGGCTGACACCTGGCAGGGAGCCAGCTCTGGCCAGCCTCTTCCCACTTCCTCCCACCAGCAGGACCCAGAAGCACAGAGAAGACCTGAGTCACATTCGCAGGATCCAAGCTTCCCCCAAGGAGGTAGAGGTGCTCTGGGCAATGTGTCACTGCAGAAATGTATCCCACCCCCATTCTTTTTCTTTAACCTCCTGCAAAATTTAACAAAACATTGGCCACAGTTAGTACCTACCTGTTCTCCCCAGAAACTACCGCCCAGCCCCTCCCAGTCTCTCTGGGTCCAGCCTGGGATACCCTCTGTCAAGGAAGCCCATCTCTTAACCTCCCCCACTTTGGTGAGGCTGCCCTTGTGGGTGCCAGCAGCGCCCAGCGATCAGGTGGAAAAATGAAGCAAAATGCACCTGCCCACACACCTTCCCACAGCCTGCCCTCTGCTCCTTGGCTGTGTCAGCCGGTGACTTATTTAAATTATAAATACAAAACGTAGACAGCAGCCTCTGCCCCCTCCCAGCACCCCAGACCTTCTGTTCAAGTCAGTGCACAGGGTCTCAGATCCAGGAGAGTGCCATGGTTCCAAGACCCATCCAGGCCCCATCTCTTTGAATCTGACGTTCCCAGGATGCACACAGACATGAATGTGTGTGTGTGTGTTTCCATTTTTCTTTGTGCATCTTGGGCAATGGCTGTGTCTCTCCTCCCGCCTTGCTTACTGGAGGAGGAAGTGGGAGCCCCTTCCAAGTGCAAAGAAGGCAGCTATCTGCAGGGCAGGTGCCAAACAAAACATTTTGCCAAGAAGCAAGAGAGGGAGGGAGGAAGAACCCCAACAAACCAGTTTTACAAGCTAGATGCTGCCACTGCTTCTGCCCCTGAAGGCTGCTGGGGAGGGAGGAGGAGAGGAGAAGGTTAAAGTCACTGGACAAAGTAATAAAAGGGGAGATCCCACCGCCCTCCCCAGGCCCCAGGCTCCGGCCCAGCCCTCCAGAACCGAGCAGGTCAAAGGCTCTTTGCAGCCACAGTCCAGCTCATAGAGGAAAGGGAAGGGAAGGGAGAGAGAGGTCAAGAAGATGGCTTTTCTCCCCCAATAGAATAGTTTTCTGTTGCTGTTCTTGTTTTTGATGTTACAGTTGAACACTGGAAACTATTTGATAAAGCTATTTTTTGGTGTGTGTTTCTGTATCTTTTGCTAATGTATTAATAGATAGCTATAAATAAAACACCCTGCTCCCCAAATACAGATGCTACACAGTAGCAAAGGGTACTGTTTTTAGCACTCCTCAGCTTCGCTCTTTCTCAACTTTGCGTAATAAAATTTGCAACTTTGCCAAGCCAGTAAGTTGGGGCTGAGAAGTGGCATTGAGCTCAGCAAAAAAAGAACGGCCGTTAGGTGGCTGGGCGAGCGCACAAGGAACAGGGAGCTGGTTTTGTGTGGGCTCGGTGAAGCTGTCCAGGCCACCAGTTCGGTCCTGTATTGTTGACTGTTTTAAGTTCCTACTTTGCATAGCGCTGTTATGAAAGACTGCACTGCAGGCGTAACCCTGTGACATATTACAGCCTCTGGGAGCCATGCACAAACAGCTTCTACTTCTGTCAAGATCTAGTGGTATTTAGCACAGGAAATAGGATGGTGCTCCAGAGAGCCTCCTCCTCTGCCTCTGGAAACATAGAACGTGAGAGTCGATTGATATGGTAGATGAATGCATAATGGTGTGATGTATAGATATACATGTACTGATTCCACGTGTATGTAATGGAACACTACTCAGCCATAAATGAAAACATGGCTAGAAGGAGAGAATATTATGCTATGTGAAATAAGTCAGACAGAGAAAGAAAATGCCATGTGATTTTACTTACACGTAAAATCTTAAAAACAACAAAACAAAAACAGACTCATGGATGCAGACACCAGGCTGGCGGTTGCCAGAGGGAGGGAGGAGAAGGCTAAGTGTACTAGGTGAGGGAGACTGAGAGGTACAGACTTCCACTCGTGGAATAAATAGACCACGGGGATTTAAGGTACACCACAGGGACTATGGATAACAGTAACTTCGGTAGTAACTTTGTATGCTGACAGATGGGTAATTGGACTCATCATGGTGATCATTTTGTAATGCATAAAACTATCAACTCACTGTGCTGTACACCTGAAGCTAATATAAAACTGTAATACAGGTATTTGAAATGTAATAGCTACAAAAGAGAAACAGATTCACAGACTCAGAGAATGAACTTCTGGTTACCAGGTGGGAAGGACTGGGGAAAGGGATAGTTAGGGAATTTGGGAGTGACATGTACACACTGCTATATTTAAAATGGAGAACCAACAAGGACCTACTATATTAGCAGAGGGAATTCTGCTCCATGTTAAAAAAAAAAAAAACCCACAAAGAACAACAACAACAAAAAAAACCCGAGTTTCTTGTAGAATGGTGATTTCAGGAGATGGAGGTAAAGTGGATGAGGGAAATGGGAGTGATGTTGGTCAAAGGATATAAACCTAGAAAATGAGTAAGATCTGGGGGTGTAGTGTGTAATCTGGTGAATATAGTCAACAATATTGCGTTCTATGGCTGAAAGTTTCGAACAGAGTAGATCTCACATGTTTCCACCACAAAAATAGAATGGTAATTATGTGATGTAATGAAGGTGCTAGCTAACAACTATCTTGGTAACAATTTGCAACATATGAGTGTATCAAATCAACACACCACACCCCTTAAACTTACACAGCTTTATGTGTCAACCATGTCTCTATTTGAAAAAAGTTTCTTTTGTACCTCATATAGAATGGCAAAAAAAAAAAAAAAAGCCAAAGGTCCATCCTTGTTATCAACTTTTGTGTAATAAAAATCCTTTGGTATCTTGCTGAAATTGATAAAGCTACCCTAAGAAAGTGTCAAGAAAATGATTCATTTGAAACTCATTTTGACATTAGAAATCAGGAGGCTGTCTAGTATTCAATTTCATGTGCACATATGATAATTAGGTCCACATGAGTGCCAAAAAGTTATTCTAAGCATTTTGTGTGTTCCAGGTTCAGTTCAGTTCTGGCTGACTCTTTGCAACCCTATGGACTGCAGCATGCCAGGCTTCCCTGTCCTTCACCAGCTCCTGCACTTTGCTCAAACTCATGTCCATCGAGTTGGTAATGCCATCCAACCATCTTACCATCTGTTGTCCACTTCTCCTCCTGCCTTCAGTCTTTCCCAGCATCAGGATCTTTTCCAATGAGTCAGTTCTTCACATTAGTATTGGCCATCAGTTATGGCCAAAGTATTGGAGTTTCAGCTTTAGCATCAGTCCTTCTAATGAATATGCAGGATTGGTTTCCTTTAGGATTGACATGTTGGATCTCCTTGCAGTCCAAGGGACTCTCAAGAGTCTTCTCCAGCACCACAGTTCAAAAGCATCAATTCGCTTTCTTTATAGTCCAACTCTCACATCCATATATGACCACTGGAAAAACCATAGCTTTGACTAGATGGATCGTTATTGGCAAAGTAATGTCTCTGCTTTTTAATATGCTGTCTAGGTTGGTCATAACTTTTCTTCCAAGGAGCAAGTATCTTTTAATTTCATGGCTGTAGTCACCTACTGCTGTGATTTTGAAGCCTCCAAAATTAAAGTCTCACTGTTTCCATTGTTTCCCCATGAAGTGATGGGACCAGATGCCATGATCTTAGTTTTCTGAATGTTAAGTTTTAAGCCAGCTTTTCCATTCTTTTCTTTCACTTTCATCAAGAGTCTCTTTAGTTCTTCTTTGCTTTCTGCTATAAGGGTAGTGTCATCTGCGTATCTGAGGTTACTGATATTTCTCCTGGCAATCTTGATTCCAACTTGTGCTTCATCTAATCCAGGATTTTGCATGATGTATTCTGCATGTAAATTAAATAAGCAGGGTGACAGTATACAGCCCTGACATACTCCTTTCCCGATTTGGAACCAGTCTGTTGTTCCATGTCCAGTTCTAACTGTTGCTTCCAGACCTGCATACAGGTTTCCCAGGAGGCAGGTCAGGTGGTCTGGTATTCCCATCTTTTTAAGAATTTCCCACAGTTTGTTGTGATTCACACAGTCAGTAAAGCAGAAGTAAATGTTTTTCTGGAACACTCTTGCTTTTTCGATGATCCAACGGATGTTGGCAATGTTCCAAGTTCAATAACTTCCTATTCACAGGTCAACAGATAGGCATAAGATTAGTAAACTCCACTAGGGAAAAAGCAGCACCAGGGACAGTCATTGACGATAATCAAAAAAGACAGTCACTAAGGTGGGAAAGCTAAATTTAAAGTGAAAGTTGCTCAGTCATGTCCGACTCTTTGCGACCCCATGGAGTGTAAAGTCCATGTTTATAGACTGTATAGTCCCTGGAATTCTCCAGGCCAGAATACTGGAGTGGGTAGCCTTTTCCTTCTCCAAGGGATCTTCCCGACAACCCAGGAATCAAACTGGGGTCTCCTACACTGCAGGTGGATTCTTTACCAATTGAGCTTTCAGGGAAGCAGGGATATGGTGACCCTAAGAGATAATCATGGAATGAAAGAGGCTAAATGAATATTTTAAAGAACAGCAAAAAGATCTTCAGAGATGAGAGGGGTTAGGAGCTGTGGCAAAGGGGCTAAGAATGGGCAGAGAATGTTAGCAAGATGGGTTGGTTACTGAATTTACAGTTTCATTGGCTCGAACAAGTGATGATGATGTTAAGAGAGCAAGATCGTCCAGGTGACCTATGAAGGTAATGCTAACATCTCGGCAACGTGCCAGCTTGAAGTTCAACATCTGCAGGGCTCATGCCGTGACATCCTCAGGATGCATACGGGGCACAAAAAAGAAAAGCCACAGAAGCCGTGAGGAACTCCTTCCTAGAGAATCCGCTGATTTTGACAGTGTCTGTGTATGGACTATGTCAGCATTAGGTCTGGATTTTATTTGTATTAGAAAAATATTAAACGAGTTAAAAATATTCCCACGTTTTGCAAATCTCCTTTTTTGGACTCGGTCATTTGCAGGGAGTCTTCACTATAGAGTTAGTTAATTAACCATTCAGTCGTGTTCAACTCTTTGTGAACCCATGAACTACAGCCCTCCAGGCTCCTCTGTCCAGGAGATTTCCTAGGCAAGAATACTGAAGTGGGTTGCCATTTCCTTCTCCAGGGGATCTTCTCAATCCAGGATGGATCCTGGGTCTCCTGTATTGTAGGCAGATTCTTTACCATCTGAGCCACCAAGAGTTTCAGAAACGTTTGCTGACTACGGCATTTCTTCTCATCCCCTTCCTTTCATGAGAAAACATTTGGTACAAGGATTATTTTTATTATTTTCATCAGCTGCCCACCTATAAGTAATTCAAGTTTCCCTCTTTAAACTAGGATTTTGATGGAAGAAAATTTCTCTTCCAATAATATGGTTTCTTAAATATGAGTATGCATGTGTACTGGCTGTCATCATAAGGGGAAAAAATGGGGAAAAGAGGGTTACTTATTTAAAGGGGCATTTGGATTCATTTTAAAATGCTAATTCAATTTCACAAGTTCCAGAATATATCTAATGCTAAGGGTTTGTTTGATTTGGCATTTCCACTTCTTTAGTTTGTTCTATTGATGGGAAAAAAAAAAAAGAAAAAGCTTTTTGGACTGGTTACAAGAATAATTTTCCTGGAAATTGATGTCTTTAACTTCTTTTTTTCTATGAAGCTTAAAAAACATCCATGCAGTTTTTGTTCATATTCAGTTCAGTTCAGCTTAGTTCACTTCAGTCACTCAGTCGTGTCCAACTCTATGCAGCCCCCATGGACTGCAGCATGCCAGGCTTCCCTGTCCATCACCAACTCCCAGAGCTTGCTCAAACTCATGTCCATCGAGTTGGTGATGCCATCCAACCATCTCAACCTCTGTCATCCCCTTCTCCTCCTGCCTTCTGTCTTTCCCAGCATCAGGGTCTTTTCCAGTGAGTCAATTCTTTGCATCAAGTGGCGAAAGTATTGGAACTTCAGCTTCAGCATCAGTCCTTCCAATGAATATTCAGGACTGATTTCCTTTAGGACTGACTGGTTGGATCTCCTTGCAGTCCAAGAGACTCTCAAGAGTCTTCTCCAACACCACAATTCAAAAGCTTCAGTTTTTCTGTGCTCAGCTTTCTTCACAGTCCAACTCTCACATCCTTACATGACTACTACTGCAAAAACCATAGCCTTGACTAGGTGGACCTTTGTTGGCAAAGATAATGTCTCTGCTTTTGAATATGCTGTCTAGGATGGTCATAGCTTTTCTTCCAAGGAGCAAGTGCTTTTTAATTTCATGGCTACAGTCACCATCTGCAGTGATTTTAGAGCCCAAGAAAATAAAGTCGGTCACTGTTTCCATTGTAGGTGATGGGACCAGATGCCATGATCTTTGTTTTCTGAATGTTGAATTTTATGCCAGCCTTTTCACTCTCTTCTTTCATTTGCATCAAGAGGTTCTTTAGTTCTTTTAGTTTGTTTGTATTAATATTTATTGATTATTGTCTTTCTCTGGCAGTAGTTTTTACTAAGGACAGTGAAATAAGTCAAAAGGCTTTGAAAAACATTTCTTTCCTACACACAATTCACAAGAGCAGAGAATGTGGAGTGATGCCGTTGTGTTTGCTGCTCCCTTATGATGTTGATTTACTGTGGAGAAATATAGGGAAAAGAAAAACGGAACAAAATGAAAGCTTTTAGGAGATGTCTGCTTTTGGCTGAATTTCAAGCTATAGTAAGACTCCAGGGAAAGCAGTGTTGAAGACTATTAGTGTCAGGCATACAACACGGTATTTGGGCTTCCTTGGTGGCGCAGACCGTAAAGAAACTGCCACAGTTCAGGAGACCAGGGTTTGGTCTCTGTGTCAGGAAGATCCGGTGGAGAAAGGAATCCCACTCCAGTATTCTTGCCTGGAGAATCCCATGGACAGAGGAGCCTGGTGGGCTATAGTCCATGGGGGTCACAAAGAGTTGGACATGACTGAGTGACTTATACTTTCACTACAACATAATGATTCCATATTTTTATAGACTACACTTCATTTAAAATTATAAAATATTGGCTATATAGCCTGTGCTGTCAATATATCCTTATAGCTTATTTAATTTGTTGAAATATAGTTTTTTCCAATATTGTACTAATTTCTGCTGTACAGCTTGGTGATGAAGTTATATGAATATACAGTTAATTTTCATATTCTTTTCCACTAGGGCTTAATCACAGGATGTTGAATATGTTCCCTGTGCTGTAGAGTAGGACACTGTTGTTCATCTGTTCTCCACGTAACACTTCGCATCTGCTCATCCCAAGCTCTCAATCCATCCACCCTCCAGACCCTCTCTGCCTTGGCAACCACGATCCTGTTCCCCTGGTCCTTGTGAAGACTCACTTTAGGAGGAGGAAAACCATGAGGCCTCAATCCTGTGGCCCAGTTCTCAGCCCTCCTCCTTCCTGGGATGTGAGAGAAGCAGGGAGCATTAGTTAGAGAAACTTAAAACTAATAATGTTCATGTAAAACACATTATCTTGCTACAAAGTGGAAAAGATTTGGGGAACTGCAAAGTAGCTTGTTTAAAGACTTTCTTCCAAAGTTGTTTCAAGACTAGTCAGGGAGGGCTAACATTTGCTAGATTAAAGCCTTTTACAGCATTGTTTCTTTCTGGCTGTTCTTTCTCCCCCAACATCCATTCTATTTTTGTACATTATCTGGAAGAAACTATCTTTTTGGACTAATGACCAGGTCTCTGCACAAGCCGCCTCCTTTGTCTCAATTCTCTCCCATCACTTCCCCGTTCCAAGGAGCATTATGCCACTTGATGGCGACTTGAATCCCTCAAAATGGGCCACAGAGTATAACTCCCACAGTACACATTTCTCACCAAGCACCCACTGCTCCTGTTTGATTGGTTAATATCTATCTATTTCTCTAGGTTAAAGCATGGATTTCCCCCCACTCCCTACTTTGAAAGGAGGACTGGAAAACACCTAGGACAGTGTAATCCTAATATACTTGTTAGTTTCTTTCCATCAAATCTATACTTACTTTATTCTTTCTGCTTAAAGATAAGGTGATATGAGTTCAAAACCCTAGTGACATGATCTAGAAAGGATAAATAAGTAATAAATTCTTAGTAATTTTTCAAAGACTTCCTTCCCTTCCAAAGAACCGTAAATCTGAAACGTACAGCTGCCCTTGGAATAGCCACCACCCTCTACAGGAAGAGCAGAAGAATAAATAACACACTGTAAAAAGAAAGATTTAAGGATGGAAAATGCCCCAATCTAGAATTTAGCTGGAATGCCAAAACACGAGAATACCCAATTCTTTGGAAAGTGAAACTCAATGATATCGTGGTCCAAATGTAATTTATATAACTTATCAGGAACTAGTATCAACTAAACAACCCCTCACTCAAAGTATTTAGTCTCTGTCTGCCTTTTCCCAGTGTAAAATGAGAAAATATCACCTGCTACTTATCTCAAGATGCTGACATGAAAGTTTGACTGAGGCTGCTTAGTTGAGGCAAGATGTCAATTGGACAGGTTTAATTAGTGAGGTGTACAGAGATCCACGTCGATTCTTCTGAAGTCAAGGATTCAGATAGGAAAAAAAGAGAGAGAGAGAGAACAAGATATCATCAAGATTAAATGTAAAGAAGAAGGAAAGACAGAAGTATGGTTTTATGTAAGCTCTGCTCCTGGATGCTGACAAGGGAAAAACACTTAATATCAGAACAAGTAATGGCAAAGATTTTAATTTGAAAAGTCAAGAAGGAAAGAAACCCCTGAAGCACAGAAGACCATGTACACGGATGTTTGAAAAAGTGGAAGGAAGGATGAGGCAGTCATCATGAAGGCATGGTTTCTAGACTGAGCGTATGCAATTGCAGTTCTCGCTGAAAATTTAGGATTCTAGCTATGCCAAGGGCAGTGGAGAAAACATGGTTTGTAGATATCTAAAGTGGAAAAATGATCAGAGGGTCAAACCTCTTTCACTTGAAAGGACTGTAATTGTTTCTTTATGGAGGATGGAATTTGTTATAGACGTTTTATATCAACTTGCAAAGATGCTAAACTATTATATATAAGCAAAACACAAAATGCCTTAAGTGAATGCAAAGTTTCTATTTTCTCATATATGAAAATGTGTTTAAAAAAGCATCAAATACTATTTAAAATAGTAGCATATGTAAGCTGTTCTAAAGTATGAAATTATTGATAATGAAAATATGCTATTAATAAGACCAAGTTATTATGGATGATAAAGAAATGTTCTCTATTGGTCTTTTATATTATTAAAAGTCACAAAAGCAGAACGGTACTACTCATCTTTACTGAGAACACAGGTTTTAACAGACCTTTTTACTACTCTGCTTGAGTGTTTTTGCAAGTTTCAACTCATTGCAGAAGCTAGCTTTTCTTTTATTTTATTGCAGTTATTTTTTCACAGACAGACTAAAGCCATCTTTATATCTGTCCTCAGTTATAGTCCTCTTCTTCCATTTTTATGTAGATTATTTTTACAAGCAACTCCAATTAGACTTCTTCCTGGTTTATTATACAAATGTCTTTTTTCTTTTTTATCAGGATGGCTTCAGATCGGATTTCTCATAGTTAATTAAGCCATATTTTTTAGCCTGCCATTCTTCTTAAACAGTTTCCCTTTTAACAATCTTGGAAGTTAACACCTAATTTTTACTGTAAGTTTTGGAGTCGACTTTCTGGAAACCAATGGTTTGTATCTGCCTCATTCAAGATTTCCCAGCTTACACTTTTGAAAGGAGTAGTAGGTTGCAGTTTCATTTAAGGTTCTTCAGCATTTTTATTTCACAGTCATATTTCTTATTCAGTTCAGATTTTCCTACTGGCATCTTTCTGAGAAATGAGAGCGAGAGGATATAAAACGAAAGATAAGAGGAAATCGGGGCTCAGATTCCCTGACTTAGCAAAACTTACCCTAAACCAGCCTAGCTTCGCTCTCTCTGATCCCTCCGCCCATCCCTCCAGCTTCCCAGGAGTGAGCGCGCTCATTTCAGCTCATATCTTGGTTTACAAGCTCCTCCACCTTCCATCCCGACGCTTCATCTTCTAGTTCTCAGCTTAAACTGACCTCTAGCTTTAAACTCAAACTGACCCATCTTTCAAGATCACACTGCACTGCTCCGGGGAGCTTCAGGAGTGGATAAATCTGCCCTTCCCAGTCCATTTCCAGGGATCACAGGACCATGTTTCTAGAATGTTCCTCTTCTCTTTGCCCTGGTACCCTATATTGCAATTTTAAAAAAACGTTTTATTTTATATTGCGATATAGCCTATTAACAAGGTCTTGACAGTTTCAGGTGAACAGCGAAGGAACTCAGTCATACATATGCATGTCTCCATTCTCCCCCAAACTCCCCTTCCATCCAGGCTGCCGCACAGCGTGGAGCAGAGTTCCCTGTGCTCTGCAGTAGGTCCTTGTTGGTTATCCATTTTAAATATAGCAGTGTGGACATGTCCATCCCAAACTCCCTAACTTTAAAAAGCAGTGAGCTTGAATTGCAAATAGAATTTGCACTGGTGAGTTTTTTTAAAAAAGTACATATGCAATTCCTGTCTCTTTAGATCTTTAAGCCAAACGAGTAAACAGATAAAATAAAAATTGACAAGATCGGCCAAAAGCTATACACGCAGAGACTCTGATGGTTTTGTGACACTAAATTGGGAGTTTAGCTGCAAGCACTGCCAGAGAAAGGAGGAGAATATAAAAATAGAAACATTCAGGTGGAAACGCAGTATTCTTTCAGAAAGCAGACCAAGTGCCTAACTTCATAAAGGATGCAAGTCATCAAGCTGATTTTTGCAAGAGGTTTTTTAGTATAGAACTTGAAGGAAAAGTAAATACGTGGTGTGAGTGACGTACATAATAGATCTACGTGGCTGTGACTAGCCTCCGAAGGGAGGGTGGCCAGGGGTTAAAGACCTTTGGGGACCCAAAGGAGTTGCCCCAGCAGTGCTGTTGCAAGAATGAAGACCAGCAGACCACCGCGCTTCTGGACCTAACAGAGTTCAGGAAAAGGAGAGGGACTGAGCAACTACCCAGTGGCCTGAGAAAGCAGAGATCCCCCAGAATTGATGTGCTGTGCTGAATTTTAATTCAGAGCAAATATTCCATGCAGTTACCTTGGTAATTATTGCAAATAATACGGATTGCCAAGAAACTTTGTGAGCTGTGAGCTGTCAAGCCTAACTATACCAACAGTGAGTGTGGGGTGGGGGAGAAACTGGGGTCTGTTTCTCCTCCTAGGTACTTTGTAGCCAGTTTTGGAGATAAAATGCAAACCAGTTAATTTTCAAAGTCATTAAGTGTTCCAGTAAAAAAATTCATGCAGAGGAAAGTAAATAAACAGCCAGCATTATAATTAAGGGATGATCTGAATTTTAATGCATAACTAAGTTCCAGTCCCTCTTTCCTTATCACTCCAGATAACCAAGTGTCCAAAAATAAGAACCACGTGTCAGTCTTCCAAATGCTGCCGGAATGGCAGAACAGCAGGAAGCACAGGATGTCTAGAACTCCAGTAAATCCCAGCTCACTTCCTCCCGGATTCCATTTCTGCCTCTGGAAAAAGCAGATGGCAATCCCAACCTGGGGGCCCTTGGCGTCTATCACCCTATTGTTTTCCGAGATCTTCAACCTCCTGGGCTGATTCAACTCTTTCTCTTTCACAAGCATCTCTTCCTCCACCATCTCCTGAAATATTGGAATTTCCCCGAGGTCCTGACCTTGGCTTTTTGCTTTTCTCACCAACAGATACTTTCTGGGCAATTCCATCCTTTTATTTTTTTTTTCCCTTTGTCTTCAGTACCTCTATGAACTGACCACTCCTAAATTTGTTTCTTGCTAATTACATGACCTTGGGCAAGCCATTTATCCTTTTCATTTTCCGTTTCCTCCTCTGACAAGAGTGGTACTTACATCACTGGTTGTTATAAGAACTGAGCCCCTATCTGTCGAGCACATAGAATGGTACCTGGGACACAGTTAATGCTCAATAAATGTTAGCTACTGTTTATCACCATCCTCCTAGGGGCCTGAGCCAGCGAGGCGCAAGTCATCTCTGGCGCCTCTGTCTCTCCCACCCGCTCCTCCCCAGTTGCATCCATTCTGTCTCCTGGAATCACTGCCAATCCTTCTTTGTTCAACAACCTCATGACCAGTCCCCTGCCTCCAGTCTCACTATCTTCATAATCCATTTACCACATTGCAAGACAATGAGCCGAGATCGGCTTATTTTATTAACTTATTAGAAGTTCCAATAAAAAGTGTCAGGGGGAGAAAATTAGGCTGAGAGCCAGCATCATAGGCGGGAGATCATAGGAACCAGTGCCTGTTGCAAGGTTCCTGTCCTTCATCCTTTATCATTCCAGACAATCAAACTCAAACAAGACTCATCACATGCCTTTATTCAGCATGCTGAGATTTACTTTTATGAAATGCAAAATGAATCTTGTACTTTTCTTCTATTTCAAGCCTTTGCTGCTTTCCCACAGCCGTCAAGATAAATGGGAAGTCTTTAAGATGGCCTTGCCTCCCAGCCTTACATATTTGAGCAATGTCCTTGAACTTGTCAAGCCCTCTCTTGCTTCTAGCATCTTTCCTGTGTTTCTCTCCTCTCCCTGCAATGAATCTGTCTCTACAGTTCTGTACCCGTGTTTCAAAACTTATGGTGAGTGACACCTCCTTAGGGAAGTCTTGGTAAAGTCCACTCCCCCCACATACGTATTTACCCAGCTTGCTCTGACTGCCTGGTTGAAGGCTTGGCACCCTTCAGCTGAGATTAAGCAGAGGTGCCCCTCCTAAGAGCTTCTGCATAACAACTCTGTACAGAGTTCTTGCATAATAGTTATTACACCCGATCATAATCACCAGTTGTTCTCCTGCCTCACCTTCTAGACTGTAAATTCCTTGGCGTAAAGGAATGTACTTTATTCATCTTTGTTTCCCAGCCTTTGCCTAGTAACTCACTTTTAGAAGGTACTTGGGAAAAACAGATTTTTAAGCACAAAGTGAGTTCATGATGCACATAAAGTTTTAACACAATATCTACACAAACAGTCACAGGGTTCCCTTCTCTTTCACCTGTTGGAGCATGCCAGCTGGCGAAAAAATTTCCCTCCTAGAAATTGTTGTGAAACTATCAGCATCTTTGTGTAAATAACAAAACTCTCTGTGTGCTAGGATTCTTCTTGTATGCATATACAGGCTCGGTCACACGCACACATACACACACACCCGAAACACACAAGCCAAACCCCTTGCACTCCAAGTCCTCACTTTATACCCTAAACAGCTAATTGGGAAGGGTGCTAATTAAGAAGGGAACCAACACATGTTGGTTCCTTGGGTGCGAGGCCTCTGACGTTTAAGTGCCTCCTACAATTTTCCCAAAATAGCATTTGTTTATCTTTCCTGAAGGCATTTACCCTGGACCTTGCTATGAGGAAACTGGGGGAAATTTTCTGTTTTTATGAGTTATCATATTCATGGTCAAGTCCACAGGTCGGGTGAAAAGTGAATTTTGGCTACAATAAAGGAGAAAAATACTAACTGTAGATCTCCTATGTCAAGTGAAAGATGTCTGTTTTAATCAGGGTTTTATAACGAAAGAAATATGTGTAACCAAGCCAAGTCTCTGTCTTCAAGGATTCATGCCAAGACTCTGTCCCATCCCTCTCCTGCCTCCTGAGTGAGAGGTGGCTTCAGGGCCCGTGATGACTCACTGGGACAATACTGTCTGTTGCTCATGTGACTCTTAAGGAAGCCTGTGTGCAAAGAGGGGCGCGGGGTGCCAGCAGCAGGCAGCTAGGCGCGGGGCCCTGAGCCCAGTGGTCCACGTGTAAGCAAGAGTTCTTGGGGGGACTCCATGGATACCACAGCAGGGGCTCTTGGGTTAGAAGTTTTTTAATTTTGTTGTTGTTGTGCTGGGTCTTCGTTCTGATGCACAGGCTTTCTTCTGTGGCTTTTCTCTTACGGGCTTCCCTTGTAGTTCAGTCGGTAAAGAATCTGCCTGCAGTGCAGGAGACCCGGGTTCGATCCCTAGGTTGGGAAGATCCCCTGGAGAAGGAAGTGGCAACCCACTCCAGCATCCTTGCCTGGAGAATCCCATGGACAGAGGAGCCTGGTGGGCTGCAGTCCATGGGGTCGCAAAGAGTCGGGCACGACTGAGCGACCGACACTTACTTACTTCCTTCTCTTGCGGTGAGCAGGGGCTTCTCTTTGTTGCGAGTCATGGGCTTCTCACTGCACTGGTTTCTCTTGTGGAACACAGGCTCTGGGCTCCCCGGCTTCAGCAGTTGCAGCACACAGGCTCGGTAGTCGTAATGCACAGGCTTAGTTTCTCCAAGGCATGCGGAATCTTCCCAGACCAAGGACCGAACCCATGTCCCCTGCATTGCCAGGTGGGTTCTTACCCACTGTACCACCAGGGAAGTCCAGGATGGAAGTTTCTGAAGGTTGCCTGGCATCTTGGTGTATCACTAAACATTTTGATCTGGAAGGAAATCAACTGGTGACTTACACTGTTTACATCATGGGTCTTTAAGGCTATACATACCAGCACCAGAAGAAAAACTTCCAAAAATTTTGAGTCGTCAGAACCCAGTCCTCCGACCAACGAACCAGAAATTATTCCCTAATCCCAAGGTAAAGAGACAATACTGGAGAGTGAAAATACAAAGCCTGGGTGGAGGCTGCGGCCATCCCACCCTGAACACGCCCAGTCTCGTCTGATCTTGGAAGCTGAGCAGTATCAGGCCTGGCTAGCACTTGGATGGGAGAAAGCCTGAGTGAAATCCTAGATCTGACATGCACGGGCTGTTTGCTTCAACAGTTAGCCTCTCTGAGGCTCAGTTGCCACATGGACCCGGGAAAGACTTCCCTAGCTAGGATGGAAGTCAGTGAGACAAAGATTACAAAGCCCCAAATATAGGGCCTGGCCAAGAGTAGCTGGGCCGATGACTTTAGTACATCCTGGAAACCTTTATACAATGTCTCTTATGGACCAGACTGGTTCTAGATGCTGGCAATACAGTCATTAACCACATAGCCCGTGAACGCATATCCTTAAATTCCAACGGGGGGAGAAACACAATCAGAATTTGGGCTGAAATGAAATCAACATTTTGGACTGTCTCATTACTTCCCAGGAACACCCCTTTCTGTGGCTTTGCCCTGCAGGTCAGCAGAGTTGCTCCCACAGCAGTGGAACTGTCTACCTTTTGCCTTACAAGGAAGTCATAGCAGTTTTCCAGCGTCTCAGTGGGTATCTTTCATGCCGGGATCCCCATTAAATAAACAAGAACAATTTAGGGACCTATGGTAATAACTGGACCGACACCGCCCCAGAACTTTATTCTGAACAACTCTCCTCTGCCTCTTCTGCCATCCCGTCAAGCTCCCTGTCTCTTCATTTGTTTTTGTTTCAAATCTATCTTTGGTGCCCAGGCCCCTAAGAGCACAGCTCAACAATTACTAGCTCCCTTTTCAGCCTTGATGCTTGTTCTGAACTATTTTCCAGGTATCAATATGGAAATGCAGGAGGCAGTCGCGTGATGAATTGTCCCTGACTCTAGCTTGCTCGCTTCCCTAACGGAGGTTCAGATTCCATCTCCTCCTCCTCCTCACTGCCCCCTGCCCTCCCAAATGTGAAAGTGTGAGCTCAGATGATGTCTCTGATATCTGCCTTCCCTTTGGTACTAGTCAGGTTTCTAGGAAAATCTTCTGTCAAGCAGTGATGGGTTTCTGAGTCACTGGGAAGGGATGGAAAGGGTTCCCTCAAGCTTACACCCATCTCAGTTTATTTCTGTTCCCCATTCCCCTGTGACATATTTATTGAACTTAATTTCTTCATTTGTTAATTTCTTCAACTCTCACCTAGCTTAGTCATTTAGAGTGTTTAGACAGAATTAGTTGCTACCATGGGGACAGACAGCAAATATAACCAGGGCATAATTGTCAGCTGGAGGGTATTAAATGAGGAGGATGGTGTATTATTTTACCAAGGCTGCCATAACCCAGTGCTGCAGAGGCGTGGTTAAAGCTGGTGATGGGTGGGCTGGCAGTTCTCGAGTCAAGACCTCGAGGCCGAGATGTCTGCAGGGTGGCGGGGGAGAGGCCTCTCTCCTTGGCTTGTGGCTGGCTGCCTTCTCACTGTCCTCACGTGGCCACCCCTGCATGCACATGCCTGACGTCTTTGAGTGCCCGATCCCCGCTTCTTATAAGGACACGAGTCACTGGGTCAGGACTTTGCTGTCGTTCAGTTGCTCAGTCGTGTTCGACTCTTTGCAACCTCATGGGCTGCAGCACCCCAGGTTTCCTTGTCCTTCTCTGTCTCCCTGAGTTTGCTCAAACTCACGTCCATTGAGTCGGGGATGCCATCCAACCATCTCCTCCTCTGCTGCCCTCTTCTCCTCCTGACCTCAATCCTTCCCAGCATCAGGGTCTCTTTCAATGAGGCGTCTCTTTGCATCAGGTGGGTTAAGACCCTAACAATCCTGTCTTACCTTAATTACCTCTTTAAAGCCTTATCTCTAATTACAGTTTCAATCTCAAAGAAAGAGAAATACTGTGTGACGTCCTTTTTGTGTGGAATCTAAAAAGAAATGAGACAAATGAAGTTACTTACAAAACAGAAAGAGACTTAGAGAACAAACTTATGGTTGCCAGGGAGAAGGGATAGTTAGGGAGTTTGGGAAGTGTGTTCATATACACACTGCTATATTCAAAATGGATAATCAACAAGGACCTACTGTGTGGCCCATGGAAGTCTACCCAGTGTTATGTGGCAGCCTGGATTAAGGAGGATTTTAGGGGAGAATGGATACATGTATATGTATGGCTGAGACCCTTCGCTGTTCACCTGAAACTACAACATTGTTCATTACAATATATATCAGTATATTTATAATATATATATATCAGTATAAATACAATATATATCAGTATAAAATAAAAAGTTTAAAGTTGAGGAAAAAAGCATAATAAGTAAATCCCATCACATTCTGACCAATGAGGAGGGATAGAGCTTCAGCATATGAATTTGGAGGGGGCACAATCAGCCTTTAACAGGTAGATTCTTACTTTTATTCAGATAACACATTCAGAAATTAATACACACCAGCCAGACACCTTGTCTGGCATTGGACAAGGTCTGGTCCAAAGCTTCCTACAGCCTGGGCAGACCTCCCATCCAGATCTCCCATTGCTGTGGGCATCTAGGAGGCTTCCTCCAAAGCTCTGTCCCCCTTGGAGCTGCTGTGGTATTCCAGTCCATGCTCATCCCTGACTCTGCATCCCCATCACCTCTGTGACAAGGCTAAGAGGCACAGCCCTGTCTTCTCTCCTTGTTCCCTGGGTGCCAGACTTGTCTCTTTAGATAAACGAGATTGCGATGGAGCTAAGTTGAGAGCATGGTTCACAAAGGAAATCCCCAGTTAGGAAATCAAGGGCCCTATGATACAGACTATCCCTAAAAAGAGGCCATTATTCAGACTACGAAACACGTGGGCAGAGAAGGCTGCCTTAGTCACCTCTTGCTGTCTTCATGTCCTCCTACTGCCGACTCGCCTTTCCTCACCCCTCTGCTCATCCACGTCTGAGGACATTGCCAAGCCACGCCCGATATCTGGAACATCCTCTCTCTACTGACCCCCACTTCCAACCTGCTCACTGAAGTTAAGCACGACCCTCAAATAATATCCCCTCTTATATACTCTTCCTTCATCTTTAGAAAAGTAGTTATCCTGCCCTTCGACACCATTACTCGCTTCCACTTGTCCGTATCTCATCTCTGCCTACACACACTGACACTCAGGGAGGCTAAGAAACTTTTCAAGTTTATACCGCTCTTGGGGTGATGGGTTAAAGCTCAAGTTGGTCTCTCACTGCTTATCAGAATACTCTGCTTCCAATCACACTGCTTCATGTACCTGGGTTTTCTCACTAGACTCGTTGGGCCTCTGATGAGCAGAAACTGAACCACGAGAAAGATGAGACTATTCATACCATTATCAGAGCTTGCATACAGCTCAATGTTGCTTTAGAAATTGCCCTTTAATCTTTTTTTTTTTTTTTTTTTGGCTGTGATGGTCTTAGTTGCCTCATGTGATCAAGCTCCCTGCCCAGGAATTGAACCTGGGTGCCTCCTGCTCTAAGAGCTCAGAGTCTTAGCCACAGGACCACCAGGTAAATCCCTCTTTATTCTTTACTCAATAGAAATGATGTTGCAGGTAAAATAGTTATATAAGAACTGTTGTTAAATGGTATTTTGTCTCTTAAAAAAAAATAATACTAAATGTTTCAGTGAGTTCCAAAGAAAAAAGTTCAGTCTCATTAAGTCTAAGATTAAGGAGAATTAGACGGTCACGATCACTTCTCCGTTCACTCATTTTAGAAATCAAGGCAACAGAGTCTCATAGGCAAAGTTCAGTTTACAAAGACAGTTTCAAAGAAACACATTCTTTTTTTAACAAACACCTGAAAAAGATAGAGAAAATGACACACTGAAACTAAGAAATGGCTCGGAAAAGGAATACACAGCAGAGAAATGTGAGGAGCATAAAGGTGTCCAGCGTAATCCATTTAACCCTCTCTTCCAAGATCTCCTGGTGTTTGTGTAACTTCAGTCCAAGCGTCAGTAACAATCAAGTTGATTTATGGCGGTGAAAGATTTTTTTTTTCCCATGAGAATGCTGATGATGGAAGTCCAGTGTTAGGAAGACAGAAGTCTCTGTACAAACCCAGAGTGGTGGGCTGGACAATGTCCAACGGGTGAATGCCCACAGCCTGGGTGAGGGCAGAGGTAACCAACAGAACTTGGGTGTATTTTTGTTCTCCTTCAGTAATATGCAAATGTACATCCTTTGTAACAGATTTCTTTGGTGTTAATCCCACAAGGAAATTGTTTCCACTGGTTTTGATAGATGTGTTTGTAGATAAATGATGCAGAATATGATTTATTTGGAACACTGGACAAACTCAGTTCTGTAGATTGACCAAAGCGTATATCTGGCAAGTCAGATTCAGAAAGTCAAGTGCAGTAGCTGGGGATTCTGGAATGAGGTTACAGCTGGTCCAAGGGGGTGTGAGCCGCTCTGAATCTTGGCTGTCAGAAGACTCAGTGCATTCGCTAATATCTACAGGAACCATTGCTTGAAAGGTGAGCCAACAAAACATGAAAAGTGCTGATGATTCTAAGGTTGTAGGACTGTCTCCTGTGTATATGGTTCCTCTAAAGATACTCGTGCACACTGACTCTTTACAATTACTCAGACAGAAATAAGAAAACATCTGTAAACATGCTTACCTCCCACAACCCCACCTACTTTGAACTATGCCCAGGTTAAACATAAACACTTGGGGAAGTGGGGAACCAAAGCTTTCTTAGGTGGGTAGTTGGAACTTTCGTGTGTCTGCTTCTAAAGGGTGAATCCTCTTTGTTCCCTTTTTTGTCTTCCTTCACTATTTAACTCTTGCTCCCTCAGTTTAGTCCAAATGATAGCCATGTCTTCCAGATGTTCCCTCAACAGTGGGGTAAGACTCCTTCTGCTAGGAAGCCAGATCCATACCTTGCTCCACCCTGACCCAGAACTCAGCCCAGATTTCACATCATCCTGGCACATTCCCATGTCAGCACCCAGCCTGTCCCAGCTCTCTTGAGTCAGTGTTGGATCTTCCATCTTTACCTGGTGCACCTCGAACCCTCTCTCATCTGTGCTTTTTGCTTTAACAAACACATAATCCTAAATCCATCCTCCTTACAGCTTCATTTTCTTGCAAAGCATTCATTCAAATGACTAAATCATAGGGCTTTCCCCCAAATATTTGTGCATGAAGTCATGCTTACAATCCTGATAAGCAAACAGGTGGACCTGAGCGAGTTGAAACAAAAGTCTGTGGAGGCATTTCCACAATCCATTCCAAAATTTCCCTTGCGATCCTGGGGCTGTCAGTTACACCGTCTTAGTTCTGTGGATGCCCTGCGTCTTTCCCCCTCAACTCTCAGAATTTCTCATCCTCCGGATTGTTAAGGAACAAATTTCTGGTGTCTCTGCCCTTCATTCCGTGCGAAGGAACCTGACTGTCCTGTAGGACATCCTCCCTTCTGATCCTCCCTCTGCCTTGTTCTGAGAGCCAAGAAACTTTCAGAAATTTGGAAATGTTGCCTCAAATACACACTCCTCTCCCTCATCCCAGCCGAAACCTCTGGATTTCCCCTGATGACGTACTTTCCCTCGTCATTCTCAAGGTGCCTCATTCCCCACACACCCTTTCCCCAGAACCTTAGATCTGGGGCCATTGTTTGCAGCTCCCTGTGAACTTTCAGCCTTTCTCCAATAATACCTCTTCCCTTCCTTGTAAGTTTCACATACCTACCTAGCTCCTCATACCCATTCATTCTCAGCTGTCTTCCTCATTGCTTGGAAGCTCACCACCATCATTACATCCCTGTGACCCATGTGGGACATGCATGCTAGAGAGGGTTCATTCTCAAGGTGCCTCATTCCCCACACACCCTTTCCCCAGAACCTTAGATCTGGGGCCATTGTTTGCAGCTCCCTGTGAACTTTCAGCCTTTCTCCAATAATACCTCTTCCCTTCCTTGTAAGTTTCACATACCTACCTAGCTCCTCATACCCATTCATTCTCAGCTGTCTTCCTCATTGCTTGGAAGCTCACCACCATCATTACATCCCTGTGACCCATGTGGGACATGCATGCTAGAGAGGGTTACCCATGTGAGTAGCCACGCTGTAGTAATTCAACACTTGGGACTTTGCAGTGCGTATGCTTGTATCTTTTGATTTGCAAATCGTTTTGAGAGCAGACTTTGCATCTAGGTCTTATGAAGATGATGTGTGAAGCATGGGCAAGCTGGTTGACAATCATGTGGTTTTCTTTCTCCATTTCCATTTATTACATCCTCAGTTTTAAATGCATGAAAGTAGCTACTTCTCTCTTTGAGGTGTTTCCCAAGCATAGATTTCAAAAACTGTTCTACCAATAAATTCCAGGAAATACAGAATACTCCACAATCTGATAACAATTCATGAGTAAATGGACATTTAAATCACTCCCAATATTTCACATAAGTATCACTGAGTCGATATCCTAGAGCATAACCCTGTATTATGTCTCGGGTTGTTGCATTAGGGGAAATTTCTAGAAGTAAAACGTGAGGTCAAAGTCTTTGTTTATAGCTCTTGACACATATTGACAACTTGCTCTCAAGAGTGGTTGTAACCATTTACCCTCCACCAGCACTGTTTGAGTGTCTCACCACACCCTTTTTTTCTATACAATCTTTTAAAACAAATCTTTGCAGAGCAACCAGCACAGAGGGGAGAAGAAAATTCCAAGATACTAGGAGGGTAGTTTAAGTTCAGGCGAGGATTTGCTAGCATGCTTTGAAAGGACAAAAAGTTAAAGAAAAAGATCCTTGCTATGTGATAAAAGCAATTAGTGCTATAAAAAGATAAAAGCAATCAGAAATTCCAGGGGATCGGGGGCAAACGACTGTAAAAGACATATAATCATAAAACATTCCCTGGTTTTGCAGGGAATGATACTTACATGGCCATAACGAAGTAATGATTTAACTTTAAAAGTGATATAATTGCGTGGGTAGGAGAGGAGAACAAAGTGTATTGTAAGAGGGCTGAAATTATATTTGTCACAGCAGAGATCAATAACTGAGGTATAAAAATAAAAACAGGGAAAGCAATTTAAGCTCATTGCTCAGAGATATGAACATAAATATGAGAAGAAATAAAGAGTTAAGTATTTGCCTTCAAGGAGTAGGACTTGGAGGAGGGATGGAAAAACAAGAAGCATATAGATTCTAATTGCTGTACTGTGTGTTTAGTCGTGTCCAAATCTTTGCGACCCTTTGGACTGTAGCCCACCAGTCTCCTGTCTCCATGGAATTTTTCAGGCAAGAATACTGGAGTGATTTGCCATTTCCTCCTCTAAGGGATCTTCCCGACCCAGGGATCAAACCTGCATCTCCTGTGTCTCCTGAATTGCAAGCAGATTCTTTGCCGTTGGAGAAGCCCTTGATTTTAATTATGAGGCCTTTTTAACCAGGAGCATTTTAACTTTCATAAAATAAGTTTTAACAGTATTCTAACATGTTGAGATTATTGGAAATCCTTATCAAATTTTAAATTTTTTATTACTTTGAATTAATGTTTTCATAAGTGTCAGAATTTCATATTTCTTTTGTAACTAGTCTGCTTATTTATTTAGCAAGAGATGTTACTGGTTTTCTTATTGATTTTTAAGAACTTTTAATATATTTGTTTATATATTTTCCAGGAAATATTTTACCCAGCTTATTGTTTCTTTTGTATTTTGTTTCTCCTGTTGGACAACATATCACCAAATTTATTAATGTTTACATTTTTAGACAACCTGACCTGCCTCTTGAGAAATCTGTATGCAGGTCAGGAAGCAACAGTTAGAACTGGACATGGAACAACAGACTGGTTCCAAATAGGAAAAGGATAATGTCAAGGCTGTATATTGTCACCCTGCTTATTTAACTTCTATGCAGAGTACATCATGAGAAATGCTGGACTTGAAGAAGCACAAGCTGGAATCAAGATTGCAGGGAGAAATATCAATAACCTCAGATATGCAGATGACACCACCCTATGGCAGAAAGTGAAGAGGAACTAAAAAGCCTCTTGATGAAAGTGAAAGTGGAGAGTGAAAAAGTTGGCTTAAAGCTCTACATCCAGTAAACAAAAATCATGGCATCCAGTCCCATCACTTCATGGCAAATAGATGGGTAAACAATGGAAATAGTGTCAGACTTTATTTTTGGGGGCTCCAAAATCACTGTAGATGGTGATTGTAGCCATGAAATTAAAAGACACTTACTCCTTGGAAGAAAATTATCACCAACCTAGATAGCATATTCAAAAGCAGAGACATTACTTTGCTGACTAAGGTCCGTCTAGTCAAGGCTATGGTTTTTCCTGTGGTCATGTATGGATGTGAGAGCTGGACTGTGAAGAAAGCTGAGCGCCGAAGAATTGATGCTTTTGAACTGTGGTGTTGGAGAAGACTCTTGAGAGTCCCTTGGACTGCAAGGACATCCAACCAGTCCATTCTAAAGGAGATCAGCCCTGGGATTTCTTTGGAAGGACTGATGCTGAAGCTGAAACTCCAGTACTTTGGCCACCTCATGCGAAGCATTGATTCATTGAAAAAGACTCTGATGCTGGGAGGGATAGGGGGCAGGAGGAGAAGGGGACGACAGAGGATGAGATGGCTGGATGGCATCACTGACTCGACGGACGTGAGTCTGAGTGAACTCCGGGAGCTGGTGATGGACAGGGAGGCCTGGCATGCTGTGATTCATGGGGTCACAGAGTCGGACACAACTGAGGGACTGAACTGAACTGATAGAAATTTCCAATTCAATTTATATTTTCCTTATTTCTAAGGTTTGATGCTTTATCTCAGGTGGTATAGTAGTAAAGAATCCACTTGTCAAAGCAGGAGATGTAAGAGATGTGGATTCAACCTCTAGGTTAGGAAGACCCCCTGGAGCAACCCAATCCAATATTCCATGGGCAGAGTACCCTGGTGGGGGCTACAGTCCATGGGGTCAGAAAGAGTTGGACACAACGGAGCATCCACAAGTTACTGTTCCTGTTCTTATCTTGACAGCTTATGCTTTAGTTTTTATTTTTTAATAAATATTTATGAAACTTACTATGTGCCAGACATTATTGTAAGGTCTTCTTAAACACTGATTCAATCAATGGTATATGAGAGGAGGCTCTTAATTACTTCTCCCCAAACAGCTAATCTTTCTATGGTATTTACCACAAATATCATCCTTTCTCAGATTTGAAATATATTTCCAACAGTTTATTTTGTTTCAAATTTATTTTTTTCATTAAAATCATACTATTCTACTTAATGTTACTTTGTAATATAGTTTATATGTGAGAGCAATTTCTTCCCATCACTTTCATTTTTTAAAATATTCTTAACCTACTTAATCTCTAGCTAGTTTTTTGACATTTTAAATGTAAAAATAAGTTCCACTGGAATTGTGACCAGAACTTTGTTAAGCCAACAAATTTAATCAAGAAACATTTACTCAGGAGTGCCCTAGTGGTCCAGTGGTTAAGAATCTGTCTTCAAAGCAAGGGATGTGATCTGGGAACTAAGATCCCACATACAGCAGATCAAGTGAGCGTGCACTCAGAGTGCCACAACTAGAGAATCCTCACACCCTCAATGACATATTCTGCATGATGCAGTTAAGACCTATGTTGCCAAATAAATACATTTTTTTTTAAAAAGAACATTTACTCTTTATAATGATAGTTGGTCTCAGAAGTTAGTTATATCTTTCTAATTATTGAAATCTTATTTAATACTCTAAGCTGCTAAAATTTTGAGTTGCTAATGAACTCAAACTCATGAATTAAAGCAAACTCCAAGAGATAGAGAAGAACAGGGAAACCTGGCCTGCTGCAGACCATGGGATTGCAAAGAGTCAGACATGAATTAGCTACTGAACAGCAATGAACTCACACAACGAGTCTGAGAATATTTCAGTTGGTGCATAGGTTTTCTGCTGTTATATTTATGCCATCTGTAAATTATAGTGGGCTTCCCTAGTGGCTTAGATGGTAAAGAATTTGCTTGCAATGTAGGAGACTGGGTTCAGTTCTTGTCAGGAAGAGCCTCTGAAGAGGGGAATGACTTCCCACTCCAGTATTCTTGCCTGGAGAATTCCAAGGACAGGGGAGCCTGGGTGGCAGAGTCGGACACAACTGAACGATAACACAAATAATATTACCTCCACTACTTCAGGAATTACATTTCATTTCTATTTAATTATCTAAGGCATTGGCTAGTATTTTCTGAACCATATTAAACAGAGGGATACTGAATACACAATTTGGACGACTATAGAAAACCAAATGTTAAAAATTGCTATCTACCCAAACCATGGCAAAGTCATTTATCATCAACATCAAACAAATTGCAGGAAAACAAAGTTAATCTGAGATTTTATTTAAAGCTATCATTATACTTTTATCACTAACATTTTTAGTAGTCAATTTAAAATTTGATATTATGATTTAAGACCAGTGATTCCCCAGCCCGGCTAGACACTAAATTACTCCTGTGGGTGTCACACTGCACATTGATAATAATAAATAAATGCTCTGCTTCAGCAAAATTGGCAGAGGAGAGAAATTTTCTGGCTAGTTATACAAGAATAGTCACTGCTTATAGGTACCACCAAACTTTCCTTCGTCTCTGACGGTAGCAAAGTTAGTTTCCTTTTCTCCAACTCCTAGCCTTGGAGATTTGATTGATGGTAACGTAGTTTCACTGAATCAATGGCCCCAACTTAAGCTGGGTACACTGCTGGAGTAACAGCTTTTGAAATACTTCAGAATCATACTTGAAAATTGTACTTTCGCTCATACTATCTTGCTAGTAGGCTTTACACTCAAATAAGTCATCTGATAAAAATTTGTTCTCGAGCTTTGAACCTAAAAATGGGAAAATGGAATGTAATCAGCTTTCAAGATAACAGAATAATCAGTCTCTGATTTTCCCTCTGCATCTCAGCTTCTATTGCCTATAAAGAAATTGCCGCAGTCTTTTCTGGAGTGTAGTGATAGGAGTGTTTTTATAACAGGAATCATGTAAGAAGTCTTTGCACTTAAGTTTCACCGGTTTGATTATTTCTTGAGTAGGCTCCAACGAACAAACTACTTTCCCTGGAAAAGAGCACAAAACAAACAGCGCTGGGTGGCTGGCACATCCTGCTAGGCTGGTGCGGTTGCTTGTCACCTGTAGCACTGACAGTTCATTTGGTTCAAGCAGCCTTTTTACACATAAAATTGCATTCCTACTTTTTAAATATAACAAGTCCATTCCAAAATCTCTTATCACCATGAAGCTTGTCTTTGATTAAAGAGTAAGAAGAGTCTCGTTGTCTTTCTTCTTGGGTAGGTAATTCTGTTAAAATACACTGTGCTAGAATTAGTTTTCCAAACACAGCTGAGGGGTATGAACAAGAGAGTGTGTGCCCATGATTTCGAAGTCAATTATATCCTTCATCATACTTGCCCATCATGGATAATGATTACCTTTACTGATTTTCCATTCATCAGATTCGTTATCCATGTCCTCAAATCTCTTATTCAGCACATAAAAGGGAAACATAACTAATTCACTACAAACCCACCACACTGTCAAATTTAAAAGGACTTCTGGTGGGTTCTACATGTCTCACTGACTGAGACACAAGATATAGAAATAGCATATTTTAAAATGTCAGTGTTCTTTGGCCCACAGTAAATGGAATTTAGGAAAATATTTCTTCGTGATATACATACCAAGAGTGGATTTTTGTACCTAGGATTCTGCACAAATCTGAATAATCCTTCGTTTTCAACTCCTGAAAATGATAACTAGTCTGCAGCAAACGTTTTGACAAGCTTTAAAGTAAAATTGTTACCTTTGACGACTCAGAGATATGAAGGACTATCTTCTTAGCGTATTCTTGTGAATGCATTTTCTGAAGGTAGATTAGCAATGTCAGCTGTGGCTTAGCTCCTCATTTTTCTCTTACCCTCTTCTCTCATAGTCTTCATTGTACCATTCTAAACCATCAGCATTATTATTGGCCGCAAATTTGGAGATTTACCTCCCTGTGAAAATTTAAGGCATAATGTTGACATGCTGCTGTTAACTCTTCTTCACAAGAACATGAAGAATTCCCAAGCAACATTACTTTTCTGAAATACCCACACCGGACACAAAGTTAAATAACTGAAAAATTCAATACAGTTCTTAAAGTGCTTAGCTCCTCATTTTTCTCTTACCCTCTTCTCTCATAGTCTTCATTGTACCATTCTAAACCATCAGCATTATTATTGGCCGCAAATTTGGAGATTTACCTCCCTGTGAAAATTTAAGGCATAATGTTGACATGCTGCTGTTAACTCTTCTTCACAAGAACATGAAGAATTCCCAAGCAACATTACTTTTCTGAAATACCCACACTGGACACAAAGTTAAATAACTAAAAAATTCAATACAGTTCTTAAAGATGATTGGAGAAGGAAATGGCACCCCACTCCAGTGTTCTTGCCTGGAGAATCCCAGGGACAGGGGAGCCTGGTGGGCTGCCATCTATGGGGTCGCACAGAGTCAGACACGACTGAAGCGACTTAGCAGCTTAGCCCCTCCTTAGCACATGCACGTGTGTGCTAAGTCACGTCGGCCGTGTCTGACTCTTTGTGACCTTTGTGACCCCGTGAACTGTAGCCCACCAGGCTCCTCTGTCCATGGGCTTCTCGAGGCCAGGATCCTGGAGTGGATTGCCATTTCCTCCTCCAGGGAATCTTCTGAACCCAGTGATGGCACTTGGTCGCTTATCTCTCCTGTGTTGGCAGGCAGACACTTTACTCCTAGGGCCACCTTAACACACCACTGCCAGCAATATCTGGGTCACTCAGATTTTTGCTCATCTCCACAGATACGATGTCTTCCCTGAAGTTATTTAGCAAAACATTTCCTCTCAGTTCTTATATTAGACTAAACCATATAAAAGGGTGACGTTTGCTCATTTTGTCATACCAAATGAAAATCTCATAGGAGTTAGCCCAGTGTTAACTGTGAATCCCATCTTTGACTAGATGTGACGATCATTTACATAATCAAATAATTTTCTGATCAGGTCAGATCTCAGGATGCCAGAAATCCAGCTGAAGCAGGTATTTATCTGTTCAGGCTTCAAAATTCAAAATCAAAGAAAAACGTACCAGCAGATCTTGGTCAATTATAAGGCAAAAGTGATGCTCAGAGCATTTCTATGAATGGCAGTGCTGATACTGGGCCTCATAGTACCAATGTTGATTTTAATGGGAAAAACCTCTGATGTTTAGCTATCAAATATTCATTAGCAATTTGAATACTCATATTTGTGCTTTTACTTTATGAGAATATTTGTCCAGAATGATTTTGAAGTGGTTTTCTTAGCTTTACTATTTTTTTCCTGATTAGATACATTTATGTAATATGCTAACTTATTTCTCACATTAAGTCATTCTTGAATTCAGGATAACTTTGGCTTGGGTGCAGTGGGTGGGTAACTAAGGTGCTGTTTTATTTGAATTGTAATTTTTAACTTTTTTAAAGATTTCTGTGGTTGTATTCAAAGATGAAGCTGCATTTCAATTCAGGAGTTTTGAGTTATTTATTCAGCTTTTTGGCGCAGTCATTTCATCGTCATAAGATGAATGTGATAGTTTTTTAATTTAAGCACAGAAATGATCTGCACTGTGAAAATCTGTAAAGCTGTCCAGTTTAGTATCCTTTTTATAAACATGATTTTTTTAGAATTTTCCCATTTTCTCCATAGTATTAGAGTTATCAGATTTCCTAATTATTAAGACAATTTTGGTCACTGTGTTTATCTAGGAAATTTGTCATTTTGAAAGATGTTCTAACTCTTGGGCATTTTTGTCGTCTGTTGTCTTCTCTCATGCAAATGCTTCGGTTGCACGCATGCCTTTCCCCTCAGTTGTGTTTTACACAGATGTGTGCATTTCATGTAGCTCATGCTCCTTTCCAAAGAAATATCACCTTTCTGATATTTCTTTTTCATGATTGAGTCCTTCTGTTAATTTACTTTTGCATATTTTATTATTCTCTTTTCAGGATTCTTAGATTAAGTTCTTGCTTCTTCTCTTTTTTAAGCATTTATTTAAGTATTTGGCTGTGCTAGGTCTCAGCTGTGACATGTGGATTCTTTCACGTGCAGCATGTGGGATCCAGTTACCCCAGTAAAAGATCGAACCTGGGCCTCCTGCACTGAGAGCTCAAAGTCAGCCACTGGGCCATCAGGGAAGTCCCTCTTTCTTCCTTTTCTTTTTTATTTAATAATAAAAGCCCTTCATGGCTGAGCTTTGGCCTTGGGGTAAGGTCCACCACTCCTTGGGGTTTATTAATATAATCCAGTTTAGCTTGCAGATCAACCAATAGGCTATTCTAACGAGAAAGGTGCTCTGACAGGGCGAGTTCCAGGTTCTAGCAGAAGACTCAGAATGGGAGCTCACCCAGATCTGCTACAGGGTGAGTGACATCGGCTTGGAGAGGCGATCAAGAAGCAAACCATAAAGGGTGATGTTCTGGAGTCTGGACAATGGAACGTCAATGGAGTTTTATGTTTAAGCATGACATCGTCAGTTTTTGAAATGATTTTTTTTACTTTAAAAACTTTTGAATGATTACGTTGATCTCCTTGTTGAGGAAGATGACTTTGGAAGATGACTTTAATCTCCCCAGGAAGAACAGATTTGATGGAAACAAGTTTGGAGACAGCTTGTGGTAGAAAGTCAGATGAGAAATGGTGGTGCCCGAAGTGAGCAAAGCGGTGGTGAGCATGGAAGGAAGGAGACAGCTGAGATGCATTTAAAAGATGGGAAAACAGACCTTGGAGAGAGATGAATTGGGAGTGTGGGGTGAGGGGCAGGAGGAGAGGGAAGACTGGTGCCCAGGTTTTAGCCTTTGACTTTGGGGCTGAAGGGCCCTTCTCTGAGTCAAGGATGCAAGAGCAGAAACCAAGTCAGATGAAGAAAAAGGTTGACTTGGGATACTCTGACTTTTGTTATCATTTTTTAATATAAATTGTTCTTTTGTCCCATTTAGTGCTGTTCATTTTGACTTCTATTTTATCTAAGAAATAACTTTTCTTTCCTTTGTTTGGTGTGTCCACATGTGTGTAAGTACCTGAAAGTAATCAAAATTTTTTCTTGTCTCATAAAAATGAAGAACTTATCCCTCTTTTGCTCGCTTCTTTTTTCTCTCTCTCTGCCTATCTATCCTTTTCTATCTATATTCCAATTTGGGTAATAAAATCTCATTGTGCCTAAATTGTGCCTAAATTGTTGTATTGTGCCTAAATTGTTGCTATGGTGTTATTTTGTGTTATGCTGTTCATTTATTTTATCTTGCTCATTTCCTCATTCTTCTGCTAAAATATAAACTCCAAGAAGAAAGAGCACACCTTTTATTTGATTTTTGTCTGTTTAATTTACTGCTCTAATCTGAGTAGAACAATGTCTACATTACTTGAGTGATCTGCCAAATATTTGTTGAAAAATACTTTTCCATTATGTATCTTTTATTTCTCTTTTATGACAGTTGCATTCAGTTTTTAAATCACTAATTTCACCATTCATTGGTAATCTGCTCACACAATTCAAGCTCCAATCTTATTCAATTCTTGGTTGCCTATAGTATGAGTTGAATCATTTTTTTTTTCCTCTCAAAGAGAGTGGGGGAACATATTTCCTGATCTCCACCAGAGTGACAACATGTAGAATGTGGTTTGGTCACAATCCTGTAAGTTGCTCCATTGTCTTCAGCATTTAGAGTTTTGAAGAAATGTTCTGAGATTGCTTGGATTTCATTTCTCTTTTGTAAATTTATTTTCTTGAAGTAGAGTTGATTTACAGTGTTCTGTTAGCTTCTGTGTGTGTGCCCAGTTACTTTAGTTGTGTCCAACTCTTTTTGACCCCGTAGACAGCAGCCCACCAGGCTGCTCTACCTATGGGATTCTGCAGGCAAGAATACTGGAGTGGGTTGCCATGCCCTCCTCCAGGGGATCTTCCCGACCCAGGGACTGAACCCATGTCTCCTGCACTGCAGATTGATTCTTAACCTCTGAGCCACCTGGGAAGCCCTGTGTTAACTTCTACTGTACAGCAAAATGACTCAAATATATATATACGTATGTATATATTCTTTTTCATATTTTTTTCCACTGTGGTTTACTACAGGATATTGACTATAGTCAATAGTCAATACTGTAAGTATTAATCCCATCTTGTTCTTTATCCACTCCATATATAGTACTTTGCTGGATTTCATTTCTTTTTATATGACCTATTTGTTTTTCTTCATGGATACAATTTGGGTGTTTGGGTATTTTTCTTGATCTCTTAAATTTAAAATTATTGGTTCCTGGAGGACAAGTTCATTTGTGTTTGTATATCTGGCATAGTGTGTGGCTTCTGATAGGGGTGGAGTGAATATTGGATAAACACACACATGAATAAAGACATAAATTATGTTTGGGTAAACTTAAAACCACACCACCATTTCTCATCCTGACTATCAATCTCAAGTTCAACTGACATCGATACAACTTAAGAGAAGTCAGACATGCTACCTTATCTTCATGTAGAATTACCAAGACCGGAAAGTTCTGGAACGTTCACCACTATTGGAATTCAAATCAAATTAGCCCCCTTTTCAATACCTTTATTAGCTAATAAACTTCAAAGTCCTGCTCAAAATGCTTGTTGACATGATAAGAGACAGAAATGGAACTTAATTTTTAATTTATTTTATGATTTGGGTGAAACAAAATTATTGCCAGTGATACAAATTAAGTGTGAAATGAAAATATCTTTCTCCCATTTCCCTTTTTGATCCTTCCCTTGGCTGCCCCAAAGTTGGTTTCTATAGTAGGTACAGAATCCCATTAGAATCGGCAGCCATCGTTCATATTTACACACTATATCAGGAACACTTATGTTAGCGCCAAGTCTTAGGAGCAAGTAAGATGGAGAACAAAGCAAAAGGAATCCAAATCAACTAGCACCTAACAGGTATATTGATCTAGTCTAACATAAATGCAGAAAGTAAAAGGATATTTTAGTTGCGTACTTATACCTACACAATTAAACACATGCAAATTAATTTTTTTAAAGATATTTTTGATGTGGACCATTTTTAAAGTCTTTGTTGAATATATTCCAATATTGCTTCTGTTTTATGTTTTGGTCTTTGGGCAGCAAGGCATGAGAGATCTTAGCTCCCAAAACAGGGATGGAACCTGCACCCCCTGCAATGGAAGGCGAAGTCTGAACCACGGAACTCTCAGAGAAGTCCTTAAACACGTGCAGCTTCCAAATGCATTTCTGTCAGTCACCTAAGCGTGCACTTATTTTAGACAATGTGACAATCTCTTTGGAAATTCAGAAGACAGAAATTGCAAGTATGTCTTCATCAGCAACACCTTGAGTTTGGAGAGATATCCATCAAAGGAATGTGATCCACATAAATAGTGTGATTCTTGATTTTGCTTGTTTTATTGACTGCAGAAAGGCCTACGACATTTATTGCTTTCATCATGTAAGACTGCAATGCTCCTACTAAAGGTATTTATCACCAGTCTATTCATTTTATCAAATGGTAGAAAGCCTGTTAATAGCCAACTGACTAGGCTTTGTTGAGGATGACTCAACAAAGAAACACCTTTTGCTTTGTTTCATTTTAATATCCTTCGAGTTACATGTGAGTATTGTGATGTCTGATTTTTCAGTATCCCTCTAATTAACTTTGGAGACATAGAAGCAAGGGTAGATCTCCCCTGATTCTGGCTTCTTGCTGGTATGTGCCTTTCATCAGTCCAACATCCCTTTATTTTGCATTTGCAGTAATTTTAGAGACATCTGCCCTCGTTAAATGCATGCTAACCTTTCAGTCTCGGGAAACACGGCTTGTTCTATGTTACACCGTTAGACAGAAAATACTTGCTGGATTTCATTCTGTGTTTGAATAATAATATAGGCAATGATGGTATGGATAACCTGTTGGTATGTACAGATATGCCAGAAGACATTGGAAATTCATGCTTAGGGACCATTGGACTTATAGAACCACAGCAGCAATTGGCCTCATCCTTTCATTCCAACTCTTAGAGAGGAAATCTTCTGAAAGAAACCGTTTAACGGGGTACTATCTCTTAAAGAATATTTTTATGATGAGTCAAAGGAGTATTTTTATGGTAAAGTGATATCTGGACATAGGGGAGATTAAATGAGTTCTTGATAAACCGTTGAAAAGGTTGCTTAGATGTAGGCAGGAACAGACATTCCCTACGTTATGCAACATGGAACTTCTTCAAAACTCAATCTTATCCAAAATGTTTTCCATGGAACATAACGACTTGTAGCAATGCTGTATTCATTGATAATGGCAAGAAACCCAGAAATTTGGGATTATTTGAGCTAAGAGTTGAAATGAGCTGAGCCTGAAAATACTTCTCCAAGTCAACTATCTGCAAAACTTTTTAGCTGTTTTCCCTGCTGGCAGGTGCCATAAACACCTGTATCTTTGGTATCAATACACAAAAAGAATACTGTATATCTCTTATGATTTGGATGAAGCAAAAGTATTGTCAATGACACAAACTGTGTGTGAAATAAAAATATCTATCTCCTGTTTTCCTTTTTCATTCTTGCCTTGGCTGCCTCGAAGTTAGTTTCGGTCATAAGTATAGAATTCCATCAGAAGCAGCAGCAATCATTTATGTTTACACAGTATAACTAAAAGTTACATTGACAAAAATTCAGGGTCAAGTCTAATTTACAAAAACAAAAAACGAAAGCACAGAATACCAAGCAAAACACACAAAAGAGCTTGCACCACCTTTTCTAGCTTAAGCCACTGACAGTAAATGTGGCATGATAGTATTTCCAGCACTCAACACCTGTGAAGTTGATTTATCTTTTATACTTCTGACGAATCTTGTTCAGTAGGAGTGGGAAGGTGAAGCACATTTTTAATGTCAAAAAGGCTCTTGAATTTTAATTTTACTTTATGAATTACAACCTCTTACCTACTACACATGCATACATGTGTATATATAGGCACACATATTCTGAAAAGGTACAGAAGATTGCTTCGTGGAAGAGTTTTAGCCTTCCCTTGACCTCTGATAATTCCTTGCTTCGCCCACAGGCAAACCTGGTTCTGGCAGTCCCTAGTGTCTGATGGAGGAAGGTCCCGAGAAGGTCCCTGATCAGCCATAGTCTAATCAGCAGTAGGAATTTGCTTGTCCTAAGTCACAGTGAAATAAACAATAGCACACCCACGTGCTTACCAAATCTTGCAAATAAGGACTCCAGCTTTACCAGCTCTTGCCAAACTTCTCAATGCCTCTCCTTCACTCCAGGAGGCACCCAGCCATAAAATTATGAAACACACTTCCTGACCATTTCTGAAACCAGTTTCTCATCTCCGATGAAGGACAATTTGCAAAAGAGCTGTACTGCTGGTCTTGGGTTAGCCCTGCTTTCTCAGTGTCTCTAATGCCATTAACTCTGTCTTGTTGCTAAATGTCCAGAATTCGAGAGCCCCTAATAGGAATGCATTATTATATATCACTGGGGAGACATTCATGACATATCTCTGAAAATCTGCTTTCTGGAAATTAACCAATCAGTCAGTATTAAGCTCATGTTCATGTCAAGCATTTGAAGCTCAAATCTCTTTACAATCCCTATAATGTAGCTCTTCCAAGTAGAAGGTTTGGACCATTCTTAGAGGGGATATATGATATACTGCCAAAGAGAAGACCAACTCAAACTCACGAGATATTTTATTCATGGAAAAAAAAACATGCATCTCAACATTTGGTCTAATACATAGTAAATGGAACCTTTGCTAGATCGGCAGCAGCAGCAGAAATAGAAACTCAGAAAGGCAGGATCTAGGGCTCCATCCAAGACCTGCCAGGTCAGAAACTGTCTTTTAACTAACCTTTCAGGTGATATGTAAGAACACTAAGGTTTGAGAGAGAGGTCATAGTCTGACTCGTTTACGTCTAACCTTTTTAATATTTGTGCTAAATAATAAAATGACTGTGGTTTTCCCTGATGGTTCAGCGGTAAAAAATCCTTCTGAAATGCAGGAGACTTGGGTTTGATCCTTGCATCAGGAAGATCTCCTGGAGAAGGAAACGGCAACCCTCTCCAGTATTCTTGCCTGGAGAATCCCATGGACAGAGGAGCCTGGCTGGCAATCGTCCATGAGGTTGCAAAGAGTCAGACACGACTTAGAAACGAAACAACTACGAGAAGACTGTGGCACCACTCTTTCAAAAAAGATTAAATTAGAGAATTAAACTTGAGCTCCAAAAATTCATCCTTCACACTTCTTCTATCACCATGTTATAAAAGAAATGCCTTTATCACTCTCCTGGCAAGATATGCTAGCCATACCACCTAGCTGTGACTCCAAACAGTAACAGCAATGGTGTGAACAGAGTTGATTTGTCACAGCCAACGTTGGTTTAAAAAACCTGGTGCAACAGAGAGTCATAAACCTTACACATGTGGTTTTCAGAAAATTCCACAGGCTAACTGAAATAACCTACACCCGGTAACTCTCCTGAGATTTAACGACATATACCAAAAGTAAAATTATCTCCAGACAGGCAGGTAACAGAATCACTCTCGACAATTTACTGTCATTCAGTGAATTGTAACTCTTCTCCTGGTTTCCATTCTGCTTGGATCACGAGGATATTCAAACATATATTCAATTCATGTCTGGACTGCTATGTGGCTTTGCACGAGGGGTGGAGGCTGAGCTGTGGATCGCAGGCTAAAAAGTGAGCCAGAGAGACCGAAAGGAGGAGAGGAGAGTCTGAGCCCAGGATGCCGTGATAAAATTCCACAGACTGAGTGGCTTAAACAACAGACACTTATTCTCTCACAGATTTGCAGGCTGGCGTTCCCAGATCAGGGTGTCAGCCAGTTAGTTTCCTTGTGAGAGCTCTCCTTCCTCACTTGCCAACAGCTTCTTGAGAGATGCCCACATGGCCTTCCTTCTGTGGCCCCAAAATAGGGGCATTTGCAGGAAGAAAGGGTTTGGGAAAGAGAGAGACAGTTGGTGTTTTCTTCTCTGCTTATAAGGACGCCGGTCCCATCAGACTGAGATCCCATCCTTATGGGATCCTTTATTACCTCCTTATATTCTCCATCTCCAAATCCATTCACCCTGGGAGTGAGGGCTTCAACATATTAATTTGGTATCAGAGGGGATATAGTTCAGTCTGCCTCACCCTCAGGCCTCCCAACACTTGTAACTTTCTCTCAGGCAAAATACACTCACCTCATCCCAACAGCCCCAAAGTCTTAATTCCTGCCAGCCTCAACTTTACAGTTGAAAGCCCAAAGGCTCATCTAAATATTATCTAAATCAGTTACGAGTGAAACGAGATATGATTCATCCTGAGACAAATTTCTCTCCAGTTATGAACTGTGTGCATGCATGTGTATGTGTGTGTGTGTGTGTGTGTATGTGTGTATGCATGTGTGTGTATGTGTGTGCGTGTGCAGCTGTGCTCAGTCATGTCAGACTGTTTGTGACCCCTTGGAATGTAGCCCGCCAGGCTCCTCTGTCCTGTGAAACCAAACTGCCCCCCTCCCAAATACAATGGTGAGATAGGCATAGGATAGACGTTCCCATTCCAGAAGGAGAAAATCAGAAAGAAGAAAGGGACGCTGGGTCCCAAGAAAGACCAAAACCTAACAAGGCTAAACTCCATTAGATAGTAGGTGTCAAGAGTAATCCTCTCTGGCTCCATGCTCATCCTTCTGAGCTTACTGGGGTAGCACTGCCATCCCCATAGCCTTTGCTGGTGGCCCTGTCCCTGAGACTCTGGCCTGCTCATCCCAAGACACAGCTCTACCCTTTGAAAACAAGAAGGAAAGAGCCATGCTCCCTGGGCCTCTGGTGCTAATCCTGATGATCTCTGAGTCATCTTTGGCACCATTCTTCCCTTTTCTTGAAGGATAATTTATGTTTATCCTTCAACTGGATAGCTCTATTGTCTGGTCCTGTGTGTGTGTATATATGTATATTATATATATATATAATTATATACAATTATATATATATATATATATAAATTTTTTTTTTGCCACATCGTGTGGCATGTGGAATCTTAGTTCCTTAACCAGGGATCAAACCCACAGCTCCTGCATTGGAAGAACCAAGTCTTAACCACTGGACTGCCAGGGAAGTCCCTGTCCTGTCCTGAAGAATCCCAGAAGTCTGACCATCTTCCATCACTCCTGTTTCCTCTGTTTCATGTAGTCCCAGCTGGTTGTGTTTCTGATGGTATAATCCCATCTTTATTCTGAGTTTCTGCTGAAATGGCTCATTAAATTTGTGTTTTACACTGCACTAATCTTATCAAATGAAAAAGAATACCTTTGGTGTTCTCTTCAGAATGCCTTCCTCACTTTTTTTTTTTTTTTGCAAAATGAATGAGCTGAGAATTTTCCAAGTTTTTAAGCTCCTGTTCCTTTTGGTTAATAACTCCTTCAACTCACCTCTCTTTTCTTGCATTTTACTCTAAGCAATAAGAGAAAGAAAGATACTTCTTCATCTTTGCTTAGAAAGTTCTTCAGCTAAATATCCAATTTCATCATTCACAATTTCTACCTTACACAAAACTCTAGAACATAAATCAGTCAAGTTCTTTGTTACTTTATAACAAGGATTGCCTTTCCTCCAGTTTCTAAGTTCCTCGTCATTAGATCAGCCTTTAATGTCCATATTTCTACCGGCGCTGTATTCATGATAAAGCGTGTCTTCCCTAAGAAAATATTGGGTTGGCCAAAAAGTGCCTTCAGTTTCTAAGTAAAACTAAAAGATACTTTTCGTTTTCACCAAGAACTTTATGGAACAATATATTCACTGTTTCGTTCCCCTGCCTTCCGCCAAGTTCCAGGCAACTTCATAATTTCATCTCCCCAAAACATTTTATCTTTGTAAGTAATGAATTGTACTAGGTGCATTTTACAGTCATACAGGGAATTGAAATTTTTTTCATTAAAATGATTTTGTAAAGACCAAAATAAATGGAAATCCAAAGGTGCAATGTCTGGTGCACACGGCTGATGAATCAGCACTTCCCAGCCAAGCCCTAACAGTTTTTGCCTGCTCATCAAAGAAGCATGTGGTCTTGCGTTATCCTGATGGAGTATTATGCGTTTTTTTGTTGACTAATTCTGGGTGCTTTTCATTGAGTGCACCTCTCAGCTGGTCTAATTGAGAGCACTTGTTGGAATTGATCATTTGGCTTTCTAGAAGGAGCTCATAGTAGAGGACTTCCTTCCAATCTCACCATATATACAGCATCACCTTCTTTGGATGAAGACCAGCCTTTGTGTGGCTGTTGGTTGTTCATTTTACTTGCCCCATGATCCGCTTCATTCCTCTAAATTGTATAATATCCACTTTTCATCACCTGTCACATTTTGTTTTAAAAATGAAAAGTTTTCATTACATTTGAGCAGAAAATCACAGGTGGAAATACTGTCAAGAAAAGTGTTTTGTGTTTTTTTTTGCTTAATTTATATGGAACCCAAACATCAAAGTGATTAAGATACCAAGCTAATGCAAATGATTTTCAGCACTTGTTGGAGTATTTTGAGCATGTTGGCTGTCTCTCGCATGGTATAACACTGATTGTTCTCAGTGTCTCAATTTGATCTGCCCAACTTCAACTGGTCTGCCCAACTGTGGAAAATTATCTAGAGAGAAATCTCCAGTACAAAACCTTGCAAAGCATTTTTGACATGTTCAATCAGTCAAAGCACCTTCTCCATACAATGCACACATGTTTTTTGAGTTCCAGTTGCTTTTTTACCTTTCTTGAAATAATAAAGCATGATACACTGAAAATGTTGGCTTTTTTCCATCTTCAATATTAAAATGGTTAAACAAAAGTTCTCCAATTTTGACAAGTTTTTTTTTTTTAATGTACCATGGTCCAGAGCCCTTTCCTTTCTTCTGTAAGATGCTTCTCTGTCCTTCCTAGATTTTATATCACCCTTCACCCCAAAGGACTCACACTTTTAAACTGAGAATAGTAAAGCGAGAAACAACAAAATTGAGATGGGTGGGGAGGAAGTCAAGAGATTATATAAAAGCGGTGAGGGTGGGGGAGCTAGGAAAACCAAATAGTGGCAGAATGATCCCAGTATTCCTCCTTGACAGTTACACTAGCACCAAACACAGGGATTACAAATGCGTGGATGGGCACGCCCAGGATCTCATCTACCTTTCATGGGAGAGGGACTTTTGGACTGATTGATATTCTTGGCACAAAAGGGCAATGTTATTGCAACTCCTAGGCAAATCGCTGTCTGAGAAAATGGTTTTCCACCCAGGCAACCTGTTTTTCATAGTAAGAAGTGATTGCATCCGAGTAACGTGTATTCTTGTGATCTCTCTCTGACCCCTGAGACACGAGGTGAAAGAAGAGGACTCTCAGCTGGCTTGGGTCAAGCGGGCTCCACTCAAAAAAACACTTCTTTGTGCCTTCTTTTTAGATCCAGGGCTAGGGCATAAAGAGTGTAGACCACGATGGAAATAAGATGGGAAAAAAATGAATATTTTCAAGAGAAAATGACTGTTTGACACAGAAGAGGAGGGAAAACAGACCCTTGTCCCTACACACCCCTGGAGGTCTACGTGTTTCTTTGAGGAGCTTCCTCTGCCTTTGGGAGGTAAAATATGGGTCACATAGATATAGCATTGTTATGGCAACTACTCACTGGTGACAGGTAGGGAAGACTGTGTCCCCACCCACATCCTCTTCCACTTCATCACTTTCTGCCTAAATCTCCAAATAGTATCCCCCATCACTCACAAGAGGCAAAGGGCAGCAGACGCCTTAGCCAAGTTTCCCCTCCAGTTCCAAAGAGGAAGGAAACACACATATGTAGTTTCAGAATGAGCCCCTCCAGGACATCAGGGATGGAAGATCCCGTCATCCAAGGGTGTTTCTCTAATCTGGAACTCCAAATTTAGCCGGTGATCCAACCCAAACTGAGAGAGTTTCTTCCTTTCTATACACTTCAGCCTATCAGCAGAAATGGAAACTGGAAAAGCTCAGGGGAGTCACACTGTCCTTGCAGGTTTTCAGTTATTTGGCCTTAGGGATTTCTTCAGTCTCTGAGTTTATTGGAATCATCTCTTTTTATTGAAGTGAAACATGCCTACAGAGGCCAGATGAACCAAGTGGTTCCAAGCGGTAAAAAAATGAAAAGGCTTTCAAATGTTAACCAGGAAGAACCCCTGGTGGCTGGGCTTCCCAGGAGACACTAGTGGTAAATAACCTGCTTGACGATGTAGGAAATGTAAGAGAGGCGGGTTCAATCCCTGGGCAAGGAAGATCCCCTGGAGGAGGGTGTGGAAACCTATTCAATATTCTTGCTTGGAGAACCCCATGCACAGAGGAGCCTGGCAGGCTACTGTCCATAGAGTCGCAGAGTCAGACGTGACTGAAGCGACTTAACACACACACACAGAAGGAAACTCTGGTTCCACTGCCCTTTTCCTTTGTGACTGTAAGTGAATTTCATTTTCTTAGACTCTTGACCTGCAAAATGAAGGGGATATGAAGTCCTGCACAACTGCATCACGGAATTTTTTTTAAGTTAAAATAAAACAATGTAGGGGACTTCCCTGGTGGTCCAATGGCTGAGTCTGCCTTCCACTGCAGGGGATACGCATTCAATCCTTGGTCAGGGATCTAATCTCATGTTCTGCCAGGCAAAGACCCAAAACAGCCAAAATTAAGAATAAATACATAAATAAAAATTGTTGATACTATAAATCTTTAGGAAAAGAGCTGCTGAAAATCCACCCAAAGGAGATTTTCTACTTACTCATTATTATTATTATATCATTATAGCATTATTATTACTGTCACCTCTAAAATTCTGAAATGTGTTCAGGGATAGAAATTTTTTAAAAGATATTCTGAGACTTTTTTATATTAATAATTATTGGTAAGATATTTCTTGTATATTAATCAGTTTTAGATTATAGCAGTCATCATAAATGTTTGTAACATTTTTCTCCTGGTTTATTTGTTTCTGATGGGAAAGACAGTACAGAAAAGACAGTTAAAAGACCCTATTACTGTAAACTTCATCCATGTGATGGTGATGGGTCTTAATTTAATACTAGAAACCTCTACCATAGCCATTCCTAAAGTGTAATCTGATTCCCCCAGGTATCCTCTGAGATCCTTGTTCTCCTCCAGACAAGGAAAATGATTTTCATAATAATACTAAGAAGTCATTTGCCTTTTTCATTGTGTTGGCATTTGCACTAATTGTGCAAAAGCAAAATTAGGTATAATAGCTGCTGCCTTAGTATTAATAACAATCGAGGCAAGGGCTGGACCCTACATCAGTAGTCACTGTATTTTTTTTTTTTTGGTCACAATGAACTCACAAGGAAAGTGGCGGGCGAGGGGGAAGGGAGACTATTTCATGTCCTCGATAAAACAGGAAAATGATTAACTTAGTTAACCTTGACCTTTGACCAGATGTCTTTTGAATATTCTACGTGATAAAATAGGAAGCGTGCATAAAGCACCTCAACAGCTAGACGCCAGCACATGTGCAGGTGGGAGATGCAAGCTAGAGCAGCCTGCTCTTTCGTGGAACACCATTTTCCTCTGAAAGGCATGTGTGCCCAATTGTTCAGTAATGTCCAATTCTTTACAACCCCAGACTGTAACTCACCAGCCTCTGTCCACGGGATTTCCCAGGCAAGAATATTGGAGTGGGTTGCCATTTCCTTCCCCAGGGGAATCTTCCCAACCCAGAGATCAAACTTGTGTCTCTTGCATGTCCTTCATCTGCAGATCCCTTCTTTACCACAGTGTCACCAAGACAGTTGACAATAAACTATTGTTACTTGAACTATCTTTCTGACAGAATTTTTCTTGAGAGTAAATAAAAAGAGCTTGTCACTTCAAGGAAAATGACAGACATTATTTCTGCCAAAGATAAGAATTTGAACTTGATAACCTCCTGATGCTTAAAGATTTTTCTAATGAGCTCAGTGATATTAATAAATGCGATTTTAAAAAAATATTGTATATTCAATATTTGGAAGCTCAAAGATTCACCCAATGAAGGAAAATTTTCCACTGATCGAGTCATTATACAGCAAAATCACGCTTTAGCAAAAGATCCATTCAGAAAACATAATTAGTTTCATTAAAATCAGTTATTTTTTGCTAAAAGTTGCACAGTTTATCAGTTACTTTTAAACAAATATCTTAAATTTCTTTCAATTTTGACTTGACTAAAATTATTTTAATTTAATGTATTGAGTTTCTCATTGCTATTTAAACAAAAATTAATTAGTAGTTTAAATACTTTCAGTATTAGTTCTAATATTTTAAATATAATCTACAGAAACAAAAGCTTTTGGGGAGGGTTCCTCAAAAAATTTTAAGAGTATGAGGGATTCTGGGCTAAGTCAAAGCCCCTTACCACTATTTGCTGTGTCCACTTTTGCTCCCTGAGTTGGAAATCAGCCTGGTGAGCACTGGCTGTCAAACTGCACCATCTATTGAAAAACATTTTCCAAATTCCCAAAGATTGCTTGCCTTGGGAAAGTGCTTGGTATAAGATGAAGGGGTGCAGTTTTCCTCCTGTGTCTCACCTGATGTCTCAGGGACAGCTTTGTAGCAAAGGGGAAATACCATTGAGGAAAATGTTTCAAAGCTGAGTCTTTCCCTTCCTCATTCCAGAGAAATGATACTAATGCACAGCCTATTACCTAATGGGATTGCATTTTAACTTCCTTTTCTCAAGCCTTTTATGAGAAAGCGCTAGAGACGGGGGCGGGGGGCAGCCCACAGTGTACACTGGGCTGTTTGAGGAGCGCTTCCCACCACCACACCCTGGCTTTCGCTGCTTTATGAGTTTAAATTTGTACCAGGCATATGTGTTGAAGCAATTTGCAAATGTGGCTTAAGATAAACCTTTGCCGGGGAATGTAAGAGAGTAGAAACGAGGATTAAATCTTCAAAGAGGTGTTACTCATGTGATTGTCTCCTATGGAATGATTAAGAAAAGAAAGACCCGGTTTCCATTCTGAACTGCATTTCATTTCTGAAGAAAGAAAACAGATGAGCAATTATATGGATATTCCACCAACCATAGAGCATTGGGCAGTCTCATCAGGGAAAAATGTAGAGCTATGACTCTTGCAAATAATTTCTGTTATGTAAGTACCGAGCCTGCACCCCTTCCTTTTCTGAGCCATCTGTCCTCCCACCATGACTTTCTAGGATGTCTACTCAATTATGTATATCCACAGTTTTTCAGAGTGAAAATGTTTTCCTGGAGAAACTGGGATCAGGTTCAACTGAGAGTGATTGAAAAGTTAGAATAACTTTTGGCTTCAATGAGAGGAACATTTGTACAATCTCTTATGTGAACGTGGCTGATCCAGGACTGAAATGATGAGACCATTATAATCAGGGCCCCCAATACTTCCTACCTTGATGTTCTATTATTCTCATCAGGACTCAGCACCTGCCATCATATCTGTATTCCAGGCAGCAGGAGATACAGAAAAAAGGAGGCAGAATAAGGCTACAGCCTTTCCTTTAGTGACACTTCCTAGATACACACACTACTGTTTATAGCCCTTGATCCTTTCCTTGAGGATGATGGGGAAAATGGATACTGGAAGGCAGGAAGACAATTTTTCTTTAGGTGGTCATGGCTGCCAGCATTCAGAGGTTTTATGATGGAAGAAGAAGAGGAACATAAACTTTCAACAATGATCAGCAGGTCCCTGTGCATTTTTAAATGAGTTTAGGGGAGTGAACAATGATTACAGAGACTATCGTGTGTATCACAGCAAGAAAACAGCAAGCATTGAGGTGTCATTCTGAACAAGGTATGTCTTATTTAACGTGCCCTATTCTGTGCCCAGAATTTAACAGCAATGGTTGACTGGGGTTCTTCAGCCAATGTGGGTCTTGCCGTACATCAGCTTAACTGATCCTGAAGAAGTTTCTAAAAGTTGAAATTTTATAGCAACAATTAGAAGTAGAGGATGACTCAGCAGAGCCAACTGAGACATGCGCTTCTTCAAACAATTGGCCTCTGCACTGTATACATAAATCAAGAAATGAAACAGAGTCTTGTTCTCACGTAAGTTCTAATTCATCTTCAATGAGGAGTTGGGAAACCTTTAGTCAGGCGGATCTGAAGGTGATGCCTTGTTGCAACCCTTGCTGGCACTGTTTCATTTTCAATACCACTTCTGTGTTCATACCAGCAATTGCCTCGGATCAAGGCTGATTGTAATCAAAGCGTCTCCGTATCTCTTCCTAGGAAAGCTACATGTCCCTGCTTTCCCCACAGTTGGCGTCAACCAGGTTCTCAGAGGAGGGGCCCTCTCCTACGAGACACTCAGCCGCCTGAGGATGACGTTAGCCAACCCTGGAAAAGGTTTGCTCTTCATGGGCGCTCTTTGGTAACTCTGACAAATGCTGTCCACCAGCTTCCTCGTGCCTCTGACGGTCTCCAAGTCACGGGCAGCTCTTGTCCAGTGATGCGAAATATTCCCTCCTCCACTGCAGCGACTTGAGTGGGCGGGGTGTGGGCTGGAAGGGGCCTCAGTTTCCTCTAGGGGACCAATGACTCAGGGCTTGGGAGGTGACCCCGCTGGGATCTGGGCTGTTTTCATCATCGCTTTTCATCATCGCACAACTGTGGCTTCAGACCCAGTGAAACCTCTCCATCCTCTCAAACACGCAGTCCCCTAAAAAGACAAAATGCCAGGAAATTGACATGGACACACTGCTATATGTAAAACGGGTAACCAACAAGTCCTACTGGGCAGCACAGGGGACTCTGCTCGGTGGTATGTGGCAGCCTGGACGGGAGGGGAGTGTGGAGGATGACGGATGCTTGTATAGGTATGGCTGACTCCCTTTGCTGTCTACCTGAAGCTATCAGAGCACGGTTAGTTTAGGACTTTCCTCATGGCCCAGCGGTTGAGAATCCACCCAGCAGTGCAAGGGACAAGGGTTGGATCCCTGGTCCGGGAAGACTCCACATGCCAGCGGGGGCAGCTAAGCCTGTATGTCACAGCTACGGAAGCCCTCGCACCCTAGAGTCTGTGCTCTGCACAGAAAGAGGCCAAGGAGGTGAGAAGCCAGGGTCACCCCCACCGGCCACAGCCAGAGAAAGTCCGTGAGCAGCCATGAAGACCGGCCCAGCCGAAAAGAGGCAAATAGATAAATTTCAAAGCTTTGCAATAAATAAATGTGAGAATATAAAAAGAAGCACAGGCGGCCTTTGTTTGTTTTCTGCAGCGCCTTGGTTCTAAAATTGATTTCCATTCATTTGTATTTGAGTACAGCTGCTTGATCTCAGGTAATGTAGTTTGGGGGTCTTAAGTCACTTTCTGGAGTGGGGACGATTTTATGCAGCAAGGTTAAAAGTGTAGGAAGCATCCTTCAAATAGAGCTCTGGTCCCTAGGGTAACAGTGTCTGCATGTCATCATCATAAAGCCAGGGCCGGCCCAGAGCAGCCAGCCATCCTGTGGTCCCCTCTTGAAAACTTCGCCGTGGCTGGGATAAGCAAAGACACGAGGCCCCGCTCCTTCACGCAGGTGACAGTCAAATCTCTGGCTTGTGTGCTGTCACCACGGATTTTGAAATACCTCAACATGCCTTCTCGTAAGAGCTTCTGTGCATTTATCAAAATTGTTTACAGGATGTTTTTAGTCTTTCCTTTCAAACGGGTGTCACTTTCTCAGGACTGTTACCTATCTGTAAGCCTCTTTATATCGGTGGAGGATAAAGGCTTTATTTTGAGATTAATGGATATGATGTTGCCCAATGCTTGTTCCAGTTGAGAAATCCTGGGCTAATTAATTAGAAACGTACTTGGAATGTAAAGTGAGCTTATTTAGGATAGGAGTTATATAATAAAGCCTTGAGAATTTCACCAGTTTTTTTTTTGTTTTGTTTTGTTTTTTAGTTTATCCTACAGTCAAATGTTTTAGGGGGAAATACACCTATCTATAATTTCTACTTCGAAAGATAGGATCTTTTTTTAAATTTTATTTCACTGTAGTCTTTTTTGGACATGTACACACTGCTTATGTTTATTTATTTACTTGCTTACTTGGCTGTGCTAGGTCTTTGCTGCTGCACACATGCTTTTCCTGGTTTCAGAGAGCAGGGGTCACCCTCCAGTAACGGAGTACAGGCTTCTTATTACAGCGGCTCCTCTCACTGGTGCACAGACTCGAGCATGTGCCTGTCAGTAACTGTAGCTCAAGAGCCCCAGAGCATGCAAGCTCCAGCAGCTGTGGTGTGCAGTCTTAACTGCCTCACGATATGTGGCATCTTCTGGATCGGGAATCGAACCTGTGTCCTCTGCATTGGGAGGCAGACTTTTATCCCCTGCACCACCAGGGAAGTCCTAGGATCTATCTTTATCATTAAATGTTTGACACAAAAAATATTCATTAGCTGAAAGACATTCTAAGATCACATTCAAATTTGATTATTGACCGGAAAAAAAAATCTATAGCATAAGAAAATACTTCTCTTTCTACTTAAAATTAAAGAATAAGTTCTATTTCCATGGACTCAAGCCAGGATTTATTTTCTATCATTTAGTGTAAAATTAAGAAAAAACTCAGTTATTTCAAAGGTTGTGGTTGTTCAGTAGTTCAAGTGTCTGACTTTTTACGACTCCATGGACTGCAGCACACCAGGCTTCCCTGTCCTTCACCATCTCCTGGAGCTTGCTTAAACTCATGTCCATTGAGTTGGTGACACCATCCAACTATCTCAAAGATAGACTGCATTTTACAAAGACTGATCCCCCATTATATTTTTAACATCCTGTTTTCAAGAACACAGAAAAGCATATACAAACCCCCTCCCCAAATCATCATCTTTTAAAGGTCTGCTTAAAAAGCCAGGATTAAGTATAACTCTCTTATAATATATCCTTGACAACCTAGAAAAACCACGAAGTCTTGCAACAGAGATTTGTGTTATAACATATTATAACTCTGTACTCATTAATATGATAACAGCTAGGCATATGTGAAGTTGTTCAGTCATGTCCAACTCTTTGCAACCCCATGGACTGTAGCCTACCAGGCTCCTCCATCCTTTCTCCAGGAGATCTTCCCAACTCAGGGATCAAACCAGGTCTCCCGCATTGCAGGCAGATGCTTTACCGTGCGAGCTACCAGGGAAGCTCAGAATGAAAGTCAAGCTCAGTCGAGCGACTTGAAGACCTACAAGATCTTTTAGAACTAACACCCAAAAAAGATGTCCTTTTCAAGACAGTCTCTTTAACAAGTGGTGCTGGGAAAACTGGTCAACCACTTGTAAAAGAATGAAACTAGAACACTTTCTAACACCATACACAAAAATAAACTCAAAATGGATTAAAGATCCAAATCTAAGACCAGAAACTATAAAACTCTTAGAGGAGAACAACATAGGCAAAACACTCTCCGACATAAATCACAGCAGGATCCTCTATGACCCACTTCCCAGAATATTGGATTAAAAGCAAAAATAATCAAATGGGACTTAATTAAAATTAAAAGCTTCTGCACAATAAAGGAAAGTATAAGCAAGGTGAAAAGACAACCTTCAGAATGACAGAAAATAATAGCAAATGAAGTAACCAACAAAGAACTATCTCAAAAATCTCCAGGTTCGATGCTTGATACTGGATGCTTGGGGCTGGTGCACTGGGATGACCCAGAGGGATGGTACAGGGAGGGAGGAGGGAGGGGGGTTCAGGATGGGGAACACGTGTATATCTGTGGTGGATTCATGTTGATGTATGGCAAAACCAATATGATATTGTAAAGTAATTAACCTCCAATTAAAATCAATAAATTTATATTAAAAAGAACTAATCTCAAAAATATACAAGCAACTCCTGCAGCTCAATTCCAGAAAAATAAATGACCCAATCAAAAAATGGGCCAAAGAACTAAAAAGACATTTCTCCAAAGAAGACATACAGATGGCTAACAAACACATGAAAAGATGCTCAACATCACTCATTCTCAGAGAAATGAAAATCAAAACCACAGTGAGTTATCATTTCATGCCAGTCAGAATGACTGCTATCCAAAAGTCTAGAAGCAATAAATGCAGGAGAGGATGTGGAGAAAAGGGAACCCTCTTACACTGTTGGTGGGAATGCAAACTAGTACAGCCACTATGGAGAACAGTGTGGAGATTCCTTAAAAAACTGGAAATAGAACTGCCTTATGACCCAGCAATCCCACTGCTGGGCATACACATCAAGGAAACCAGAATTGAAAGAGACACATGTGCCCCAATGTTCATCGCAGCAGTGTTTATAATAGCCAGGACATGGAAACAACCCAGATGTCCATCAGCAGATGAATGGATAAGAAAGCTGTGGTACATATAGACAATGGAGTATTACTCAGCCGTTAAAAAGAATACATTTCAATCAGTTCTAATGAGGTGGATGAAACTGGAGCCTATTGTACAGAGTGAAGTAAGCCAGAAAGAAAAACACCAATAGAGTATACTAATGCATGTATATAGAGTTTAGAAAGATGGTAATGATAATTCTGTACGCGAGACAACAAAAGAGACACAGATGTATAGAACAGTCTTTTGGACTCTGAGGGAGAGGCGGGGATGACTTGGGGGAATAGAATGAAAACATATAATATCATATAAGAAATGAATCGCCAGTCCAGGTTCGATACAGGATCCTTGGGGCTGGTGCACTGGGATGACCCAGAGGAAAGGTACAGGGAGGGAGGTGGGAGAGGGGGCTCAGGATGGGGAACACGTGTACACCCATGGCAAATTCATGTTGATGTGTGGCAGAACCAATACAATATTGTATATTATACAGAGTGAAGTAAGCCAGAAAGAAAAACACCAATACAGTATACTAACACATATATATGGAATTTAGAAAGATGGTAATGAAAACCCTGTATGCGAGACAGCAAAAGAGACACAGATGTATAGAACAGACTTTTGGATTCTATGGGAAAGGGAGAGGGTGGGATGATTTGGGAGAATGGCATTGAAACATGTATAATGTCTTATAAGAAACGAATTGCTAGTCTAGGTTTGATGCAGGATATAGGATGCTGGGGGCTGGTGCACTGGGATGACCCAGAGGTACGGTATGGAGAGGGAGAAGGGAGTGGGGTTCAGGATTGGGAACATGTGTACACCCGTGGCAGATTCATGTTGATGTATGGTAAAACCAATACAATATTGTAAAGTAAATTAATTAATTAATTAATTAAAAAAACAAATCAAAATTGAAAAAAAAAATTCTCGTTCTGTTAATCTGCTGACTAATTAAGCTTGATCTCAACTAGGTTACAATTTCTACCTCCAAACTGGTGCAGTCAAACATATCACAAAGGGACCCTAGGTATAGGATTCACCCTCTTAGGAAGAAGAGAGGTGGAGAAAGTGGAAAGGTGAGGGTGAGGAGTAAGCGACTGGGAAGTAACAAATCTAATTAATATTAATAACAAACATAGCCTTTCTTTATGATTATTACACAATGTAGCTCCTCTTTTTCAAGGCCTTGACCACACCAAGCTCTCTCCCACTTCAAGGTCTCAGCAAAGGCTGATCCCTTACCATTTCCCCCTAGTCTGTAACTGGTTATTTTATATTTATTTATTTAAAACAGATATCTTTTAAAAAATTTATATGTTTGTTTATTTGGCTATACTGGGTCTTAGTTGCAGCACATGGGATCTTCCCTCTTTGTAGAGGCATGTGGCAGGAGGGAGTTTTATTTGCAGTGAACTCTTAGCTGTGGCATGTGGGATCTGTTCCCTGGCCAGGGATTGAACTCCGTCCCCTGCACTGGGAGCGCAGAGTCATAGCCGCTGGACCACCAGGGAAGTCCCTTTACTGATCATTTAGATCTTAGCTTAAATGTCTCTTATGAACAGATGGCTCCCCTAAATGCTCCAGATTATAATTTCTCATAACATCTTTTCCTTGCTCTTCAATCTCAGTGTGAAATTATGTATTTATGTGATTATGTTCATGTTCTTATCCCCAACAAGCCTTTAAGTTCCATGAGGGCAAAGAATGTATCAACCTTGTTAAATGATGTATTTCCCTTGCCTGGAAAACTAGACTAATAAATCAATAAGCCTCTCTACTGCAATAGTATGAAAAAGCAGGTTGGGTGTTTTGGTGGCTGGACACATTCCTGATTTTAATATTTGAATGTGAATATGGAAGTGATGTGATTGTTGGAAGACATTTTGCTTTGGTAATAGCTAGTAAACGAGGAGTTGATATTATTCTAAACTTTCATAAGTTGCGTCATATGTGTGTCTGCATAACATTGGCTTTTAAAAACCAATAATGTCAACAGTTACCATGTGTTGTGGCGCTAGTGGTAAAGAGCCCGCCTGCCAATGCAGGAGACATAAGAAACTCGGGTTCCATCCCTGGGTTGAGAAGAGCCTCTGGAGGAGGGCATGGCAACCCACCAGTATTCTTGCCTGGAAAATTCCATGGACAGAGAAGCCTGGCGGGCTACAGTCCATGGGGCTACAAAGAGTCTGACACTGAAGTGACTCAGCACACACCGTGTGCTGAGAGCGCTTACTCAGTGCCAGACACTGTGCCTTTTTGTAGACATCATTTCATCTTCACAACCACCCATGAAGTTGTTATAGTTGCCTTTTTACTGATGAGGATACTGAAACTCAAGAATTAAGACCCATGTCTGTTTTTATCAACAATATAACTAAATTTTGTAACTTCTAAATAATTCATTTTAAGAATAATTTAGTAGGCATTTTGCCCCCTTTTCTAACTCCATATAAAGGAAGGGAAATTACCTAAGCTGTAAATAGCAAAAAGTCTTCAGAGAACTTTCTTGCCTTGGCAAAATGTGAGTAAAGCAGATACCTGTCTGTGCAGAAGTGTGAGAACCCCCAAGAAGTCCAGTGTGGAGGAGATATATCTCCTAGCCACCAAGAGCCATGAAGGTCTCTGTGGGAAGTTAAGTTCAGGCAGGTTGAATCCAGCGGTGTGCCAGCTCACAAAAGCTGATTGTTCAATTTTTATGAATTTTGTGAGCTGGTTATTGGATGTAGCCATTATTAAAAATAAAATTTATAAATATATAATTTGAAATTATACTAAAAACAAAGATACTACAAGGTAAAAACTAATCGCTTCTTAATTACTACATTTTACTTTTATCTATGCTCTTGAGTTGTTTCCATCTATTGACACTAAATGGTGGAAATATAAATACTGTTTAGTGATTAGTGTGCCACTGTGCATCTCTTTTTTACTCTGTGTTCAGTGATGTCATAGAGGTAGCTTGAAGAGGTCCATCATGGAGCATTTATACCATTTGTTGTTCTTCAGTCACTAAGTCATGTCTAATTTTTTGTGACCCCATGGACTGCAGCACACCAGGCCTCCTTGTCTATCACCAACTCCTGGTGCCTGCTCAAATTCATGTCCATAGAGCTGGTGATACCATCCAACCATCTCATCCTCTGTCATCCCCTTCTCCTCCTGCCTTCAATCTTTCCCAGCATCAGGGTCTTTTCAAATGCGTCAGTTCTTCACATCAGGTGGCCAAAGTATTTGAATTTCAGCTTCAGCATCAGTCCTTCCAATTAATATTCAGGACTGATTTCCTTTAGTATTGGCTAATTTGATTTCCTTGCAGTCCAAGGGACTCTCAAGAGTCTTCTCCAACACCACAGTTTGAAAGCATCAGTTCTTTAGTACTCAGCTTTCTTTGTGGTCCAACTTTCACATCTGTACATGACTACTGGAAAAACCAGAGCTTTGACTATACAGACCTTTGTTAGCAAAGTGATGTCTCTGCTTTTTAATACATTGTCTAGGTTTGTAATGGGCTTCCCTGGTAGCTCAGCTGGTAAAGAATCTGCTTGCAGTGCAGGAGACCCCAGTTTGATTCCTGGGTTGGGAAGATTCCTTGGAGAAGAGATAGATTAACCACTCCAGTATTCTGACCTGGAGAATTCCATGGACAGAGGAGCCTGGCAGACTACATTTGAGGGGCTGCAAAGAGTCAGACATGACTGAGCGACTTTCAATTTCACTTTCTAGGTTTGTCATAGATTTTCTTCCAAGAAGCAAGTGTCTTTTAATTTCATAGCTGCAGTCATTGTCTGCAGTGTTTTTGGAGCCCAAGAAAATAAAATCTGTCTCTATTTCCACTTTTCCCCCAGACCAGATGCCATGACCTTAGTTTTTTGAATGTTGAGTTTTAAGCCAGCTCTTTCACCTCCTCTTTCACTCTCATCAAGATGCTCTTTGGTTTCTCTTCACTTTCTGCCATTAGAGTGGTATCATCTGCATATCTGAGGTTGTTGATGTTTCTCCCAGCAATCTTGATTCCAGCTTGTGATTCATCCAGCCCAGCATTTGCATGATGTACTCTGCACAGAAGTTAAATAAGCAGGGTGACAATATACAGCCTTAGTGTACTCTTTTCCAAATTTTGAACTAGTCTGTTGTTCCGTGTCCTATACTAACTGTTTCTTCTTGACCTGCATACAGGAGGCAGGTAACATGGTCTGATATTCCCATCTCTTTAAGAATTTTCCACAGTTTGTTGTCATCCACACAGTCCAAAGTTTTAGCATAGTCAACGAAACAGAAGTAGATTTTTTTTATTAATTCTCTTGCTTTTTCTATGATCCAACCAGATGATCTCTGGTTTCTCTGCCTTTTCTACATTCAGCTTGCACATCAAGAGGTTCTTGGTCCATGTACTATTGAAGTCTAGCTTGAAGGATTTTGAGCATTACCTTGCTAGCATGTGAAATAACTGCAATTGCACGGTAGTTTATACATAGAAATCAGCAAATGCTACAAATGAGCATCTACTTTCCCAAAAGATTGTTGCTAAACATTTATGAGGACACCACCGATTTATTCCCTAGGAAAGGGGCAAAGTTCAGAGCCAATGTCAAAAGCAAAAAGCAATAATTAAAACTACTGTTGCCTGTGGTTGCTGTCCTCTGTATTTGGGGAAACTAACACTCAGGGGTACTAAGGAATGGGGCTTGGTGTCTTACAAATAAAAATGTTTGGTATGGATGTTCTTTAGTTAAAAAGAAAAAAAAAGCTGATGAGAATGTAGTTATGAAGGAGAAATTAGATACTATTAATATAAACTCAATTTGAAAAAAATTTTAGAGGCTAGAGAGTCTCATTAAATAACTATAAATGGGATTCTTTTTTATTTTAGACCTGATTAAACTTGGGATTTCTTTGGAAGGGATGATGCTAAAGCTGAAACTCCAGTACTTTGGCCACCTCATGCGAAGAGTTGACTCATTGGAAAAGACTCTGATGCTGGGAGGGATTAGGGGCAGGAGGAGAAGGGGACGACCGAGGATGAGATGGCTGGATGGCATCACTGACTCGATGGACATGAGTCTGAGTGAACTCCGGGAGTTGGTGATGGACAGGGAGGCCTGACGTGCTGTGATTCATGGGGTTGCAAAGAGTTGGACACGACTGAGCGACTGAACTGAAACTTGGAGGTGATGTATGAGGTTTAATATACGTGTGCATGTGTAGTCATGTCCTACTCTTTGCCACCCATGAACTATATGTAGCCCCTCCAGGCTCTTCTGTCTGTGGAGTTTTTCAGGCAAGAATACTGGAGAGGTGGCCATTTCCTCCTTCAGGGGATGTTCCCAACTCAGGGATCGAACCCAAGCCTCTTGCACCTTCAGCATTGGCAGGCAGGTTCTTTACCACTAGCGCCACCTGGGAAGTCCAGGTGGTTTAATGTATGTGTACAAAGTTTACTCTTGCCACATTCTGCCACTGTCCTGCTACTGCCCTGCTGTCCCTGTCTTTGGAAAGCAACAAGATGTTTGTGTACATTTTGGCATGCTTTGCCTCCTGTTATATTTGGAAACGGCTCTGTAACATGTCTGAAGAAGCTGAGTGTTATTTATAGCAGATAAAGCTAACGGTGCTACAATGTGGTGATGGGACAACAGAGCTATTGTCAGCACCAGAATTTTGGCTGTGCTTGTATAAAAGGGTTTTTGTAGGGGTTTTATTTGACCTTTGAACTCTAATTCTTAGCAACTCAGGCAATAAGGTAAAGACCATGAAAAATTATGGAAACCTTCAATTTAAATTATTTGAGTGAAAATTAGCTAGCCTCAATACCTGGGACATTTTTCTAGCATGATTTTCTCCTTGTTTAAAATTTTTCCATGCAAATTAATTAATTACGAAGCAATATATGCTTATCGTAGAAATTCCAATGACACACACTATGAATATCTTAGAAACTTACAACCCAGGACTCAGAGGTCAATCCCCATAAGTTAAGTAGTTTCAGTAGTATTCCAAAATTTTTCTATTGATTAGTACTTAACACACATCAGAATGAAGTTCAGTGAGATCATATTACTCCGCAAACTGCTTTTTTGTTTTTTCTTTTTAAAATATTGTGATATATTATCAAACATACAGATGATTATAGAGATGGATATGTACATTTTAATGAATTATAATTAAACATACACAAGTGCAGCCTCTACTCAAGTTAAAAAATACAAAGTTGTCTGCACCTTAGATGCTGTCTGTGTCCCTTCATGATCACAAGGACTTCTCAGTCTTCCATAGGAAAGCCCGCCCTTGATTTTTGTGACAATCATTGCCCTGCTTTTCTTCATACCTGCATCACGTATCTGTGTATCCTGAAAGAGTATTTTGTTTAATTTTGACTCTTTTGAACGTTTTATGAAAAAAATCCTACTGAATTTTTCATGACTTCTTTCTTTCATTCAGTAATGTTAATGAGATTCCTTCATGTTGTTCATGTAGCTATAGTTCATTTATTTTCATTGATGTATAAAATGTCATCACCTGGATATGAGTCAGTTTGTTTGTGCATTGACTTGTTGATGGACATTTGTGTTTTTAATATTATAAATAATGCTAAGTAATTTATTTACATCGCTTGGTATAACTGTATAAAAGCTTTCCAATGATATGTACCTAGGAGAGGGATTGTTGAATTATAGGATTTGCACTTGTTTGTTTCTACTAAAAAACCTAAGTTTTCCAAAATAGTTTTACCAGTTACTCTCTGGCCAGCAATAGGTGAGAGGTCCTATTTCTTCATATCTTTGTTAGCACTTGGTACTGTCAAACTTAAAACCTTTTGCCTGTATGTGGAATCTCATCGTGGTATTAATTTGCATTTACCTGATTCTTAGTAATGCTTTTTCCACATAATTAATGACAATTTTGATTGTCTCTTTCCAAAGTATCTATCCAAGTCGTTTGTTCATTTTTCTTTTGAGTTGTTTGTATTTTATTTAATGATTCTTAAGTATTCTTTACATGTAGTTTTTAATCCAATCTAAGATGCCACTGGGGCTTCCCTGGTGGCTCAGAGGTTAAAGTGTCTGCCTCCAATGCAGAAGACCTGGGTTCGATCCCTGGGTCAGGAAGATTCCCTGGAGAAGGAAAGGGCAACCCACTTGATTAAAAATGCACTGCCATTTTGTTACATTAAAAAAGAGAACATTATCAATTAAATTATAACATACCATTGACTGTGTTATGTACCTAATTTCTGTGGTGGCAAAATGTGGAAAGTGTTTTAAAAACAAGATATGATATTCCAAGTACAAGATAGTGGTTAGACATATGTGCTGCAGACAGCTTCTCCCAATTATGGGATTGGATTTTCCCTTTCTTTATAATTCCTTTGACTAACTGAAGTTGTAAGTTTTAATGAAGTCAAATATCTACTTTTTAAAAAATTATCATTTTATTCAAAATAGGACATTTATACAGAAATGTGCATAAAGCCCTATATGCATTTTATTTTTTTCTAAGTATAACATGTATAGTTCTCATTCTGTAACATAAAGGTTTCAAATATTCAAAACTAAAATTACATCAGTAATGATGTAGATACAACTCTAAAACTGAGTATATACAGAAACAAATTAATCTTGTATTTCAAATAAACATCGCAACTTAAGAGAAAAATAAATGAATCCAGGTAATTTGGAGCACAGTACTCTACCCTCAATCCTCAATCTATCCTGAATATTCATTAGAAGGACTGATGCTGAAGCTGAAGCTCCAATACTTTGGCCACCTGATGTGAAGAGCTGATTCCTTAGAAAAGACCCTGATGCTGGGAAGAATTGAAGGCAGGAGGAGAAAGGGATGACAGATAGTTGGATGGCATCACTGACTCAGTGGACTTGAGTTTGAGCAAGGTCCTCGAGATGCTGAAGGACAGGGAGGCCTAGAGTGCTGCAATCCACAGGGTTGCAAAGAGTCAGACATGACTGAGTGAATGAACAACTTCACCCTCAGAGTAAAAATAAAAAAGACATGCCAACAGATCTTAAACTCTATAACTGGTTGGAAAAGTCAGGGTTGTTGGTTTTAGTTTTTTACTTTAATAAACACATACCTTTAAAAAAACCCAGGAGATTAAGATATATTTCACAGCCATACAATTTATCCCTTTAATGCATTAAATTCAGTGGTGTTTAGTGTAGTCACAGAGTTGTACAAGTGTACATTTTAACAAATAGAAAGAAATACTCATGTAACTACCAATCAAGGTTAGGAGTAAAACGCTAGGGAAGCCCTCTGGAACTCTCTTTTTTTCTTTTTATTGAAGCATAGTTGATTTACAGTGTTGTGTTAATCTCTGATGTACAGTAAAGTGGCTAGTTATACATACATGTACATTCTTTTCTGTATTCTTTTCCACTATGGTTTATCTCAGGATATTGAATATAGTTTCCTGTGCTATATGGTAGGACCTTATTGTTTATCCATCCTATATAAATATAGTCGTTTGCACCTGCTGTTCCCAAACTCTCAACACTTGCCTGCCCCCTCCCCTGCCCCAACCTCGGCAGCCCCAGGTCTGTTCTGTTTCTGTTTCATAGATTCATTTGTGTCATGTTTTAGATCTACTTTTTTCTCCATATTTTTTATCTTGTTTAAGAAAACCTATGAAACAGTGAAAATATTTTCTGAAAGTGATACAGTTTTACTTTTTTCATTTCATCCTTAATCTACCTAGAGTTCATTTTAGATATACTATGAATATGCAGAGTACATCATGAGAAACGCTGGACTGGAAGAAACATAAGCTGGAATCAAGATTGCTGGGAGAAGTATCAATCATCTCAGATATGCAGATGACACCACTCTTATGGCAGAAAGTGAAGAGGAACTAAAAAGCCTCTTGATGAAAGTGAAAGAGGAGAGTGAAAAAATTGTCTTAAAGCTCAACATTCAGAAAACAAAGATCATGGCATCTGGTCCCATCACTTC
>SJYC01129334.1:0-16527 GCA_006408675.1 Madoqua kirkii | reverse complement strand
GATGACACCACTCTTATGGCAGAAAGTGAAGAGGAACTAAAAAGCCTCTTGATGAAAGTGAAAGAGGAGAGTGAAAAAATTGTCTTAAAGCTCAACATTCAGAAAACAAAGATCATGGCATCTGGTCCCATCACTTCATGGCAAATAGATGGGGAAATGGTGGAAACAGTGTCAGACTTTATTTTTAGGGGCTCCAAAATCACTGTAGATGGTGACTGCAGCCATGAAATTAAAAGACGCTTACTTCTTGGAAGAAAAGTTATGACCAACCTAGATGGCACATTCAAGAGCAGACATTACTTTGCCAACTAAGATCCGTCTAGTCAAGGCTATGGTTTTTCCTGTGGTCAGGTATGGATGTGAGAGTTGGACTGTGAAGAAGGCTGAGCGCCGAAGAATTGATGCATTTGAACTGTGTTGGAGAAAACTCTTGAGAGTCCCTTGGACTGCAAGGAGATCCAACCAGTCCATTCTGAAGGAGATTAGCCCTGGAATTTCTTTGGAAGGACTGATGTTGAAACTGAAACTCCAGTACTTTGGCCACCTCGTGCGAAGAGTTGACTCATTGGAAAAGACTGATGCTGGGAGGGATTAGGGGCAGGAGGAGAAGGGGACGACCAAGGATGAGATGGCTGGATGGCATCACAGACTCGATGGATGTGAGTCTGAGTGAACTCCGGGAGTTGGTGATGGACAGGGAGGCCTGGCATGCTGCCATTCATGGGGTTGCAAAGAGTCGGACATGACTGAGCGACTGAACTGAACTGAAACGAACTGAAGGGTCCAAGAATGTAGTGTTGATTATGGCCTGTTTCCTTCTGAGTGACTCTGATTTGGTGTTCTTTCCCATTGACTTCTCTCATAGCTCAGTTGGTAAAGAATCCGCTGCAGTGCAAGAGACCCGGGTTCAGTTCCTGGGTTGGGAAGATCCCCTGGGGAAGGAAATAGCAATCCACTCCAGTATTCTTGCCTGGAGAATCCCTTGGACAGAGGGCAGTCCATGGGGTCCCAAGAGTCGGACATGACTTAGCGACTAAACTACTACTACTTTCCCATTATTTGTCAACTTTTGTGTCAGTACTGTATCAAATTTCCTGTAGCTTAGCCTTGGTTAGAACAAGTCCCTCTTCACTGTTTTTCTTCAAGGGTATTTTGATTATTCTTGATCCTTTGCACTCATTTATCACACACACGCAAATTACCTTCCAAACAAAAAATTACTAAAACTTTATCACATTGAATCTATGAATGAAGCTGAGAAGAAACGACATCATTATAGTATGGAGTCTTACAATTCATTATTGTGATATGTATCTCCATTTGGGGGTCATCTTTACTAATTTCTCTTGATAGTGTTTTATGATTTTGAGGATGTCATCCACATTTTTATAAGAATTTCTCCTGGATATTTTTTATGATATTAATATTTAAAGCAATATTTGTATTTTTTGTGTTTTGTTGTTGATACATAAAAATATAATTCAGGGTTGTTTATTGCCCTTGTATTCAGTAATATTGGATTAATTCGGGTTTATTAATTCTAGTTACTTATGTTAAAAATTTGTTCTGTGTATGTAATCATAACATTTGTGAATAATGGCAACACTGTTTCTCTTGATTTTTTGCTTTCCATAATGGAGAGCTAGGATTTCCAGTCTAATGCTGAACAGATTTAGCAATATGTAGACTAAGACAGTTTTGTCTTATTCTCATTCCTCAAAATAGTTTTCTACAATAAGAATGGTGTTTGCTATTGTTTTGAGGCTTGGGTTTTTCGGGGGTTTTTGAGTTGTACTCTGTAAGATTAATGAATTTCCTTGGGTTCAAAGCCAAGTTTTATGAATAACTAGTTGGGTGATCTTTGGCAAATAATTTTACCTCTCTGTGTTTTCTCATGAGAAAAAGATAGATGTCCTACTCTAGATTCTTAGATATATAGAGACTGGGACAAGGATTAAGTGCAAATGCTTTATTAAGGAAGTGTAATCCCAGGGTAGCAAGAATGAGTGCAAAGGAAAGTGAGGCCAGGCAGTGTGAGAAGCAACACAAGGTAGTGCCTCACTCCCCTGACCACTGTCTCATGACAAGCTACAGACATAACAGTGGCTTAGTTGGTGAGTCTCTCAGTCATGCAAGATACCTCCAAGATAGGCTGAGGGACAGCCTGGGTCTCAGAACAGTCAGTAGGTAGGAAGAAGGAGGGGGATTCTATCCTCCAGTTCCCTGCTTTTCCCTGAAGTACGGATGTCAACATTTGTCCCGCTGGAAATTAAGTTTCCCTCCTCTGTTGCATCATCAGGCTTTTTGGCAGCTGTGGACAACCAGATCCGATACTTTGTGGAATGGCATTTCCTCTGAGCCTGGAGGTTGTGAGGGGAAGCTGTAGGCTCCAGGTAAGTGTTTGGCCAGCCTCAGGCGTCAAGACCACAGGGGCCTTAGAAAGTCCTTTGGCTGAGGTGGCGAGTAAAGCAGAGCAAATGGCTGAGAGTCCAGGAGATGTGAGGCCAAGAGACTATGAGGACATGCATAGAGAGGTTTATTTATAGGGCTAGTACTAGTACCTACATCATAGGGTTGGTACATGGATTAAATACATTACTAGTTTTTAGGTGCTTAGAAAAGTGCTTGCTACAGTACAAGTTCTCAAATAGTATCAGCTAAAATGCAGCTTAATGTATCAACCTTTTCTGTATAGGCAGTAATCCTTGCGAAATGCTTAGAGAAGTCTTCTTTACTCAGCTATTATAGAAAAAGCATCCATCTGGATTTTATTCTAGAGTATGAAATGAGGTCTGATCACTTTATATTTTTCCAAATGACACCAGTCAAAACACCATGTATTAAATATTCCATATTTTGCCCTTTGCTTTGAACTTTGATATACAATGTATGGCAAAACCAATACAGTATTGTAAAATAGAATAAAGTATTAAATTAAAAATTTAAAGAAAGAAAGAAAGAAAGCCATGCATACCCACGCAAGATGCATGCCCAACAAAGACCCAAAACCCAAAGACCCAAAAAGACCTTAAACTTTTACCTGGAGCTAGTCCCTATGCTCTGAACAAGTCTAGCTATTTGGTAAAGGACTGCACCATCAAAGAACCAGTCTGTAAAGAATATGAGAGGTGGTTGTTCTCTTTTTTGTTTTTTATAGTTTTGTTTGTCTATCTCAGGTTTTGTTATTCAAGGAAATCTCTTTCAAAACATTAAATGAACATGAGCTAAAAAAAACAGAAACTTCAGTGAGCACACACAAGTACACATGGCTTTTAAAAGCAGTTTGACAGACCTTCAAGATGGCAGAGGAATAGGAGAGAGAAGAGCTCTTCCCCCACAAATATATTAAAAAATCACCTGCACAAAGAACAACTCCAAACATCTTCTTAACACTCGCAGAGGACCCCACACTTTCATAAAAGCAAACTAATCTCATTGCAGAGAGGTAGGGTAAGAGACTAAATAGGAGACAGGATTTCCAGACAGGAACCAGTGCCTCAGGTAAAGGAATCCTGAAGGAGGGGAGGTTCCTCCACACTAGGAAACCCCCTCACAAGTGGGATGAGGGGGAGCCTTTGGAAGCACAGTGAGACAAGTGCTCCAAACACAAATGGGAGAAAATTTACCACAGAGATAGTATAGAAAAGGACTTCCCAGTTGAGAAGAAGCTCAAGCGCTCATGCCCACCAGCAGCAAGTGTAGGCTTATTGTGGAGGCCAGGCTTTTGGGGTGGAGCTTCAGACAGAGGGTCTGGGCTAACTGCCTCGAAGATACTCCAAGGGGGCTGGTGTAGCACAGGCAGAAGTGGGTCAGGAAAACTCTGGGTCCACCAGTGAAACAAAAGATTGTTCCCACAGGAAGGCTCTAATGCTGAGCTCTGATTCCATGCAAACAGAACAAGAGACATGCCCAAGTGGATGCCAAAGAAGGACGAGTCAGCTGTGGTCTGTGACCCCAGAGGCAGAGAGGCAGGTGTGATGCAAGAAGCAGAAGGCAGGGGGCCACTATGATCTTGGTCCCAGAGATTGCAACTACACAGATCCAAGCTGTGAGTGGCTGCAGGCCCCTGCTCACATCTTCCTGGGAACCTGAGCAGCTTGGCTCTGCCAAGGGTCTCACAACCTGGGACCAACTTCCCTGGTGAAGCACATGCCCCGCTCCCTCATACTATGGTGATCAAAGCACTGCCCCCACACTCCAGAGGCCTCTGTTGAACCCTTCCCTCTCTTGAGCCCAACTGAGCAAGTGAGCCCAAGTAGGCAGCTTCATTCGCCCCTCAAGTGTGGGTGGTGACCCAAAATGGGAGACTTAAAAGCAAAGGTAGGCCCAAAACCAAACCAGAACACCAGCAGCTACATGAGCAAAGGAAGCAAGGGGTAACTGACTCAGAAGTTAACAGTTGCAGCAGTTTAAATTCCAGCATCTAGCCTAAGACTGTGCTTTAGGGGCAACTGTAGACTTTGAGAGAAAATACCAATCGGAACAAGACAAGATTCAAGTCTGAGCAGACCCCACACTGGTCTAAGAGACCCTTCTAGATATATCGGGAGGTTTTCTGAGTAGGCAAATCATCAGGAGCAGGAAAATGGAGACATTACTTGGACATTCCTCTCACTAACACTCTCTATGTATTTCCCCCGTTTCTCCCCAAGTTTTATTTTTTTTAATTTTTTCTCATACTGTCCTAATGTGGTTCTTTATTACTCCTTTAAGTTTTATTATTATGATCTACTTTTTCCTCTTAAAAGAAAAAAATGTATTTTTAAAGTAAATTTCAAGTTTTTAATGTTTTATGTTTTATTTTTTATTTCATATTTTAGAGGCTCTAATTTTTCCCATTTTTTTAAATCTTTTGCTTTTGATTTTGTGTCTGAGAGTCTATTAATAATTTTTAGTATCCATTTTCATTTAAAGGTTTGAATATTGGTTGATTTCTGTCTTTGCTTTTGAGGCTTTTTTCTTTTTCTCATTTTTCCTTCTTTCCTTCTCTATATAAGTGTGTGAATCTCTTAGGGTGATCTTGGCTATTGAGAGTTATTTCACCATTAGTCCAGGGGTTTTGTCCTCTGTGTTGTGTGGCCTGTGAAATCTTGATGCTACAGTGAGGGATCAGGCCTGAACAACAGAGGCAAGAGACTTGATTCTAAGACTTTGGACCACTAGCGAACTCCCCAACTCCACAGAACATTAATAGGCAAGAGTTCTCCCAAAGGCCTCCACTAAGACCAAGCCCCACCCAAAAGCCAGCAAACTCCAGTGAGAAATGCTTCACACCAATCTTTCAGCAAAATAGGAGCAGAACACTGCACGTTAGCAGACAGGCTACCCAAAATCATAACAAACCATAAGACACTCCACTACTGGAACCAGCACTGCACTTCAGAGAGACGAGATCTAGCTCCATCCACTAGAACACAGGTAAAAATTTCCCCAACCAGGAAACATTCACAATGCTTTGAAGAGGAACTATAGAATTAAGAGGAGCTATAACCTTCCAACTTTCAGAAAGCAGACTCCAAACACAGTAAATTACACAAAATGAGAAGACAGAGAAACATCCAGCAGATGAAGGAACATGGTAAAAAAACCTTCAAGACCAAACAAATGAAGAAGAAATAGACAATCTACCAGAATAAGAGTTCAGAATAATGATAATAAAGATGATTCAAAATCTTGAAAATAAAATGAAGGAACAAATAAAAAGATGAGGTACAGTTCAAGAAGATGCAAGAAATGTTAAAGAAGGACCTGGAGGAATTAAAGAATAAACAAGCAACAATGAAAAATGTAATAACTGAGATTAAAAATACAATGGAGGGAACCAAAAGTAGAGTAACTGAGGCAGAAGAATGGTGGAAGTAACTGAAACAAAACACAATAAAGATAATAGAATAAAAATAAGGAGGACAGTCTCAGAGATGTATAGGAAACATTAAGTGTAGCAGAATAGAATTATATATAGGGGTCTCAGAAAAAGAAGATGAAAGAAAAGGCCATCAGAAAATATTTGAGGAGATCATAGTTGAAAACTTCCCTAAAATGGGAAGGGAAATAGCCATCTAAGTCCAGGAGCTGAAAGAGTCCAACACAGGATAAACTCAAAGACAAACATGCCAAGACACATACTAATCAAGCTAACAAAAATTAAACACAAAGAACAAATATAAAAAGCACCAAGGGAAAAGCAACAAATAACATATAAGGGGATCTCCGTAAACCAAAAAGTTGATCTTTCAACAGAAATGCTACAGGCTAGAAGGGAATGGCAGGACATACTTATAGTGATGAAAGGGAAAAATTTACAATCAAGATTACACTATCCAGCAAGGATTTCATTCAGATTTGAAGGAGAAATAATAAATTTTAGAGATAAGCAAAAGTTAACAGAATTTGGCACCACCAAACAAGCTCTTCAACAAATGCTAAAGGAATTTCTTCAAACAAGAAACACAAAAAGAAGATGCCTACAAAAACAAACCCCAAACAATAAATTAAGTGATAAGAGGATCATGCATACCAATAATTACCTTAAATATAAATGGGCTAAATGTTCTAACCAAAGACACAGATTGGCTGAATGGATAGAAAAACAAGACCCTTATATATTCTATCTACAAAAAACCCACCTCAAAGGTGGGACACATACAGACTGAAAGTGAGGGGCTGGAAAAAGATATTTCATGAAAATGGAAATAAAGAAATCAGGAGTAGCAATACTCATATCAGATAAAACTGATATTAAAGTAAAGCCCATGACAAGAGATAGACAAAGGCATTATATAATGATCAAGGGATCAATTCAAGAACAAGATATAATAATTATAATCATATATTCACCCAGCATAGAAGACCTCAATACATTAGACAAATGCTAACATCTATAAAAGGAGAAACTGACGATAACACAATAATAATGGGACTTCAATACCCTACTCACACCAATGGACAGATCTTCTAGACAGAAAATTAATAGGAAACATAGACTTTAAATGATACACTGGATCAGTTGGATCTAACTGATATCTACAGGGCATTTCATTCCCAAACAAAGATTTTGTTTTTTCTTTCTAATGTGCACAAGGAATATCTCCAGGATAGATCACATCTTGGGCCACAGATCAAGTCTTGGTAAATTTTAAAAAGGAGAAGAAGAAAGAATCTTAAGCATCTTATCTGACTACTATGTTGTAAGATTAGACATTAACTACAGAAAAGAGACAATATAAACACAAATACAAGGAGGCTAAAGAACACACTTCTGAATAACCAACAGATCACTGAAGAAATCAAAAAGGAAATAAAAATATGCCTAGAAACAAATGACAATAAAAACACAACAACTCAAAATCTATGGGATGCAGTAAAAGCAAAACTAAGAGGGAATTTTATAGCAATAGAAGCCTACTCAAATAAACAACCTAACCTTCCACATAAAGCAACTCAAAAAAGAAGAACAAAAAAGCCAAAGTTAGCAGGAGGAAATATATCATAAAGATCAGAGCAAAAAATAAATGAAAAGGAAATAAAGGAGAAAATAACAAAGATCAATAAAACTAAAATTGGGTTCTTTGAGAAGCTAAACAAAATTGACAAATAGTTAGCTAGGCTTATCAAGAAAAAAAAGGAAAATATTTAAATCAATAAAATTAGAAATGAAAAGGGGAGGTTAGAACAGAAAGCCCAGAAAAAAAGAGATGATGAGAGAATACTGTGAGCAGCTATATGTCAATAAAATGGACAACCTAGAAAACATGGATGAATTCTTTAAAAAGTATAACCTTCCAAAACTGAACCAGGAAGAAACAGAAAATGTGAACAAACCAATCACAAAATGGAAATTTGAATTGTAATAAAGAAATCTTCCAATAAATAGAAGCCCAGAGTGGACTTCACAGGCAAATTATACCAAAAGTTTAGATAAGAGCTAACACCTACTGTGCTCAAATTCTTCCAGAAAATTGTAGAGGAAGGAAAACTCCCAAATTCATTTTACAAGGCTACCATTACCCTGATACAAACACTAGACAAAGACAAAACAAAACAAAACAAAACAAAGAAAATTATAGCTCAGTATCACTGACAGGGGCTTCCCTTGTGGCTCAGATGGTAAAGAATCTGCCTGCAACGCAGGAGACCAAGCTTCTATCCTTGGGTCAAGAAGATCCCTTGGAGAAGGGAATGGCAATCCACTCCAGTATTCTTGCCTTGTATGCAGAGTACATCATGAGAAACGCTGGACTGGAAGAAACACAAGCTGGAATCAAGATTGTCAGGAGAAATATCAATAACCTCAGATATGCAGATGACACCACCCTTATGGCAGAAAGTGAAGAGGAGCTAAACAGCTTCTTGATGAAAGTGAAAGAGGAGAGTGAAAAAGTTGGCTTAAAGTTCAACATTCAGAAAACGAAGATCATGGCATCCGGTCCCATCACTTCATGGGAAATAGATGGAGAAACAGTGGAAACAGTGTCAGACTTTATTGTTTTGGGCTCCAAAATCACTGCAAATGGTGACTGCAGCCATGAAATTAAAAGACGCTTACTTGACCAACCTAGATAACATATTCGAAAGCAGAGACATTACTTTGCCGACTAAGGTCCATCTAGTCAAGGCTATGGTTTTTCCTGTGGTCATGTATGAATATGAGAGTTGGACTGTGAAGAAGGCTGAGCATTGAAGAACTGATTCATTTGAACTGTGGTGTTGGAGAAGACTCTTGAGAGTCCCTTGGACTGCAAGGAGATCCAACCAGTCCATTCTGAAGGAGATCAGCCCTGGGATTTCTTTGGAAGGAATGATGCTGGAGCTGAAGCTCCAGTACTTTGGCCACCTCATGCGAAGAGTTGACTCATTGGAAAAGACTCTGATGCTGGGAGGGATTAGGGGCAGGAGGAGAAGGGGACGACCGAGGATGAGATGGCTGGATGGCATCACTGACTCGATGGACGTGAGTCTGAGTGAACTCTGAGAGATGGTGATTAACAGGGAGGCCTGGTGTGCTGCGATTCATGGGGTCGCAAAGAGTCGGACATGACTGAGTGAACTGAACTGAGTTCTATGGGTAGAGGAGCCTGGTGGACTACAGTCTATGAGGTCACAAAGCATCAGACAAGACTAAGTGACTAACACAAACACACATCACTGATGAAGATAGATGTAAAAATCCTCAACAAAATTCTAGCAAACAGAATCCAAAAACACATTGAAAAAGAGAATGCACACAAGATGGTCATATGGAAAGACATACCCTCATCTTCTGTGAGAACTCCAAAATTACAACTCACTACTGAACAACCATCACAGGAGAATGTTAGGTCCCACCAAAAAATATACCCCACGAGCAAGGGCAAAGGAGAAGCCCCAGAAAAACAGTAGGAGGAGTGAAATCATATTGAGAATCAAGCTCCATATCTCCCAGAGATGCTTGGAGGGCTCAAATAAACCTTGTGTGCACCAGAAACTAGAGAACCCCAAAAGACTGACCCAGAACTGTGTTTGAGTGTCTCCTGTGGAGACATGGGTTAACAGTGGACTGCTTCAGGGACAGGGGCTCTGAGTGCAGTGGACCTGGGTACAGCATAAACCTTCTTGGAGGAGATTGCCATTAATCCCACCATGGAGTCGCCAGAACTTATGCAGGACTGGGAAACAGACTCTTTGAGGGCACAAACAAAACCTTGTGTGCACCAGGACCCAGGAAAGAAGCAGTGACCCCACAAGAGAGCAGTGACTCAGACTTGCCAAAGAATGTCCAGGAGTCTCTGGTGGAGGCATGGGTCAGTGGTGGCCTGCTGCTAGGTTGGGGTGCACCGAATGCAGCAGTGAGTGTATGGGACTTTTTAAAGGAGGTCCCCATTATCTTCATTACCTCCACCACAGTTTGGCCTCAGGTCAAACAACAGGGAGGGAACACAGCCCCACCCAACAACAGAAAATTGGATTACAGATTTACTGAGCATGGCCCTTCCCATCAGAACAAGACCCAGTTTCTCCCTCAATCAGTCTCTCCCATCAGGAAGCTTCCATAGGCCTCTTATCCTTCTCCATCAGAGAGCAGACAGACTGAAAACCACAATCACAGAAAACTAACCAACTGACCACATGGACCACAGCCACGTTTAACTCAATGAGACTATGAACCATGTGTGTAGGGCCACCCAGGATGGCTGAAACATAGTGGAAAATTTTGAAAAAACGTGGTCCACTGGAGAAGGGAATGGCAAACCACTTCAGTATTCTTGCCTTGAGAACTCCATGAACAGTATGAAAAGGCAAAAAGATAGGACACTGAAATATGTACTCCCCAGGCCAACAGGTGCCCAATATGCTACTGGAGGAGTGGAGAAATAACTTCAGAAAAAATGAAGAGACAGAGCCAAAGCAAAAACAACACCCAGTTGTGTGTGTGACTGGTGATGAAAGTAAAGTCCTGTGCTGTAAAGAGCAATACTGCATAGGAACCTGGCATGTTAGGTCCATGAATCAAGGTAAACTGGAAGTGATCAAACAGGGAATGTTAACATTTTAGGAATCAGTGAACTAAAGTGGACTGGAATGGGTGACTTTAACTCAGATGACCATTATATCTTCTCCTGTGGGCAAGACTCCCTTAGAAAAAATGGAGTAGCCATCATAGTCAACAAGAGAGTCTGAAATGCAGTACTTGGGTGCAGTCTTAAAAATGACAGAATGATCTCTGTTCATTTCCAAGGCAAACCATTCAATATCACAGTAATCCAAGTCTATGCCCCAAACAGTAATGCTGAAGAAGCTGAAGTTTAACGGTTCTTTAAAGACCTACAAGACCTTCTAAAACGAACACCCCCAAAAGATGTCCTTTTCATTATAGGGGACTGGAATGCAAAAGTAGGAAGTCAAGAAACACCTGGAATAAACAGCCAAATTGGGCCTTAGAGTACAGAATGAAGCCGGGCAAAGACTAATAGAGTTTTGCATGAGAATGCACTGATCATAATAAACACCCTCTTCCAAACAACAATAAGAGAAGACTCTACACATGGACATCACCAGGTGGTCAATGCCGAAATCATATTGATTATATTCTTTGCAGCCAAAGATGGAGCAGCTCTATTTGGTCAGCAAAAACAAGACTGAGAGTTGACTGTGGCTCAGATCATGAACTCAGATTATATTGGCAAATTCAGACTTGAATTGAAGAAAGTAGGGAAAGTAAATAGACCATTCAGGCATGACTTAAATCAAATCCCTTATGACTATACAGTGGACATGACAAATAGATTCAAGGGATTAGCTCTGATAGACAGAGTCCCTGAAGAACTATGGACCAAGGTTCATGATATTGTACAGAAGGTAATGATTAAGACCGTCCCCATTAAAAAGAAATGAAAAATGGCAAAATGGTTGTCTGAGGAGGCCTTACAAATAGCTAAAAAGTGAAGAGCAGTGAAAGGCAAAGGAGAAAAGGAAAGATATACACATTTGAATGCAGAGTCCCAAAGAACAGCAAGGAGAGATAAGAAAACGTTCCTCAGTGGTCAAAGAAAAGAAATAGAGGAAAACACTCAAATGGGAAAGACTAGATATCTCTTCAAGAAAATTAGAGATACCAAGGGAACATTTCATGCACAGATGGTCACAAAAAGAAGGGAAATGTTATGGACCTAACAGAAGCAGAAGATATTAAGATGAGGTAGCCATAATACACAGAAGAACTATACAAAAATATCTTCATGACCCAGATAATCATGATGGTGTGATCACTCAACTAGAGCCAGATAACCTGGATTGTGAAGTCAAGTCAGCCTAGGAAGCATCACTATGAACAAAGCTAGTGGAGGTGATAGAATCCCAGTTGCACTATTTCAATGAGGTAGCCATAATACACAGAAGAACTATACAAAAATATCTTCATGACCCAGATAATCATGATGGTGTGATCACTCAACTAGAGCCAGATAACCTGGATTGTGAAGTCAAGTCAGCCTAGGAAGCATCACTATGAACAAAGCTAGTGGAGGTGATAGAAGCCCAGTTGCACTATTTCAAATTCTAAAGGATGATGCTGTAAAAGTGCTGCACTCAATATGCCAGCAAATTTGGAATACTCAGCAGTGTCCACAGGACTGGAAACCGTCAGTTTTCATTCCAATCCCAAAGAAAGGCAATGCCAAAAAATGTTCAAACTACTGCACAATTGCACTCATCTCACACGCTAGCAAAGTAATGCTCAAAAGTCTCCAAGCCAGGATTCAACAGTACGTGAACCATGAACTTCCAGATATTCAAGCTGAATTTAGAAAAGGCAGAAGAACCAGAGATCAAATTGCCAACATCTGCTGGATCATCAAAAAAGCAAGAGAGTTCCAGAAAAACATCTACTTCTGCTTTATTGACTATGCCAAAGCCTTTGACTGTATGGATAACAAGAAACTGTGGAGAATTCTTAAAAAGATGGGAATACCAAACCACCTGACCTGCCTTCTGAGAAATTTGTATGCAGGTCAAGAAGCAACAGTTAGAACTGGACATGGAACAACAGACTGGTTCTAAATAGGAAAAGGAGTATTTCAAGGCTGTATATTGTCACCCTGCTTATTTAACTTATATGCAGAATACATCATGTGAAATGCCAGGATGAGTGAAGCACAAGCTGGAATCAAGATCGCTGGGAGAAATATCAATAACCTCAGATATGCAGATGACACCACCCTGATGGCAGGAAGCAAAGAAGAACTAAAGAGCCTCTTGATGAGCGTGAAACAGGAGAGTGAAAATGTTGGTTTCAGACTCAACATTTAGAAAAATAAGTTTATGGCATCTGGTCCCATCACTTCATGGCACCTGGTCCCATCACTTCATGGCACATCGATTGAGAAACAATGGAAACAGTGAGAGAATTTATTTTGGGGGCCTCCAAAGTCACTGCAGATGGTGACTGCAGCCATGAAATTAAAAGATTCTTGCTCCTTGGAAGAAAAACTGTGACCAGCCTAGATAGCAGATTAAGAAACAGAGAGACATTACTTTGCCAACAAAGGTCCGTCTAGTCAAAGCTATGGTTTTTCCAGTAGTCATGTATGAATGTGAGAGTTGAACTATAAAGAAATCTGAATGCTAAAGAATTGATCCTTTTGAACTGTGGTGTTTGAGAACAGTTTTTAGAGCCCCTTGGACTGCAATGAGATCAAACTAGTCAATCCAAAAGGAAATCATACCTGAATATTCAGTCAAAGATCTGATGTTGAAGCTGAGGCTCCAATACTTGGCCACCTGATGTGAAGAACTGCCTCATTGGAAAAGACCCTGATACTGGGAAAGATTGAAGGTGGGAGAGGAAAGGGATGACAGAAGATGAAATGGTTGGATGACATCACTGACTTAATGGACATGAATTTGAGTGAGTTCTGGGAGTTGGCTATGGACAGGGAAGCCTGGCATGCTGCAGTCCATAGAGTTGCAGAGTTGGACATGACTGAGGGACTGAACTAACTACATCTTGATTAAATGGGCTTTATATTCCAGATATGCAAGGATTCTTCAATATAAGCAAATCAGTAATTGTGATATACCATGCTGTGCCGTGCTTAGTTGCTCAGCTGTGTCTGACTCTTTGGACCTCACGGACTGTAGCTGCCATACTCCTCGGTCCATGGAATTCTGCAGGCAAGAATACTGGAATGGGTTGCCATTTCCTTCTCTAGGGGATCTTCCCCAACCAGGGATTGAATTTGGGTCTCTTATATTGCAGGCATATTCTTTACCAACTGAGCCACCAGGGAAGTTCAGAAGGAATATACCTCAACATTATAAAGGTCATATAGGAAAAAACATAGCAAACATTTTTCTCAATTCTCAGCAGTGAAAAACTGAAAGCATTTCCTCTAAAATCAAGAACAAGACAAATGTGCCCACTCTTACCACTATTATTCAATTTAGTTTTGGAAGTCCTAGCCACAAAAATCAGAGACGAAAAATTTAAAAAGGAACACAGATTGGAGAAGAAGAAGTAAAACTCTCACTGTTTGCAGATGATATGATTCTTTACATAGAAAACCCTAAAGATTCCAATGAAAAATTACTAGCGTTAATCAATGAATATAGTAAAATCACAAGATATAATACATAGAAACCCTTTGCATTCTTATGCACTAACAATGAAAAATCAGAAAAAGAAATTAAGGAAACAATCTCATTTGCCACTGCAACAGAGAGAATAAAATACCGAGAAATAAATTTACCTAAACTGACAAAACATTTGTAAGATACTGATGAAGGGCATTAAAGACAACACAAATAGATAGATATATACCATGTTCTTGGATTGGAAGAAACAACATTGTGAAAATTACTCACTACCCAAAGGCATCTATAGATTCAATGCAATTTCCATCAAACTACAAATAACATTTTTCACAGAACTAGAATAAATAATTTCACAATATGTATGGAAACACAAAATCCTGAGTAGCCAAAGTAATTTTGGGAAAGAAGAATGGAGCTGGAGGAATCAGTCTTTCTGACTTCAGACTACACTACAAAGTGTAGTCATCAAGACACTATGGTAGTGGCACAAATATATATATATACATATATACATATACATATACATATATGTCTTGATTGGGTTTATATATATATATATTTATATATATATAAACCTGTGGACAAAATATAAAAGCCCAGACATAAATCCATGTACCTAAGGGCACCTAATCTTTGACAAAGGAGGCAAGAGTATATAATGGAGAAAAGACAATCTCTTCCATAAGTGTTCCTGGGAAAATTGGGCAGCTATATGCAAAAGAATGAAATTAGAACATTTCCTAACACATACACAAAAATAAACTCAAAATAGATTAAGCCTAGATGTGAGACCAGAAACTATAAAACTCTTACAGAAAAATAGGCAGAACACTCTTTTACATAAACCACAGGGAAATCCTCTATTATCCACTTCCCAGAGTAATGGAAATACAAAAATAAACAAATTGACCTAATTAAACTTAACAGCTTTTGTACAACATAGGAAACTATATGCAAGGTGAAAAGACAATCCTCAGAATGGGAGAAAACTGCAAATGAAGCATCTGACAAAGGATTAATCTCCAAAATATTCAAGCAACTCATGAAGCTCAATACCAGAAATCAACAACCCAATCAAGACTTAAACAGACATTTCTCCAAAGAAGACACTGTTGTTGTTGTTCAGTCCCCTAGTCATGTCTGACTTGTAGCAACCCCATGGACTGCAACACACCAGGCCTCCTTGTCCCTCATCATTTTCTGAAGTTTGCCCAGTTCATGTCCATTGCATCTGTGATGCCATCCAGCCATCTCATCCTCTGATGCCCTCTTCTCCTTCTGCCCTCAATCTTTCCCAGCATCAGGGACTTTTTCAATGAGTCAGCTGCTTGCATCAGATGACCAAAATACTGGAGCTTCAGCTTCAGCATCAGTCCTTCCAATGAATATTCAGGGTTGATTTGCCTTAAGATTGACTGGTTTTGTCTTCTTCCTGTCCAAAAGACTCTCAGGAGTATTCTCCAGTACCTCAAACACACCAGGCCTCCTTGTCCCTCATCATTTTCTGAAGTTTGCCCAGTTCATGTCCATTGCATCTGTGATGCCATCCAGCCATCTCATCCTCTGATGCCCTCTTCTCCTTCTGCCCTCAATCTTTCCCAGCATCAGGGACTTTTTCAATGAGTCAGCTGCTTGCATCAGATGACCAAAATACTGGAGCTTCAGCTTCAGCATCAGTCCTTCCAATGAATATTCAGGGTTGATTTGCCTTAAGATTGACTGGTTTTGTCTTCTTCCTGTCCAAAAGACTCTCAGGAGTATTCTCCAGTACCTCACTGTGAAGGCATCAATTCTTTGGTACTCTGCCTTCTCTATGGTCCAGCTCTCACAACTGTACATGACACTGGGAAGACCATAGCCTTGACAATATGGCTTTTTGTCAGCAGATAATGTCTCTGCTTTTCAACACACTGTCTAGGTTTGTCATAGCATTCCTGCCAATCTCCTTCTGATTCCATGGATGCAGTCATCTGTAATGATTTTAGAGTCCAAGAAGAGGAAATATGTCACTATTTCCAGATAAAGAAGACATACAGATGGCTAATAAACACATGAAGAGATGCTCAATAGCACTCATTATTAGAAATATACAAATCAAAACACAATTAGGTATAATCTCACAGCAGTCAGAATGGCTATTATCAAAAAGTCCACAAACTATAAATACTGGAGAAGGTGTGGATAAAAGGGAACTTTCTTTGGCTGTTGATGGGAATGCAAATTTACACAGCACTATGGAGAACAGTATGGAGATTTCTTTAAAAACTAATTATGAAACAACCATATGACCCAGAAATTATATTACTGGGCATAAACCCTGAGGAAACCAGGAATTAAAAATACACATATACACCAATGTTCACTGCAGCACTATTTACAATACCTAGTATATGGAAGCAACCTAGATGTTCTTCAACAAATAAATGGATAAAGAAGTTGTGGTACCAAAAAGAAAGAAAG
>SJYC01129333.1:0-35329 GCA_006408675.1 Madoqua kirkii | reverse complement strand
TATTTACGTTACTCTAGCAGGTGGGTCACTCCAGTGCTCTTGTCTGGAGAGTCCCAGGGACGGGGGAGCCTGGTGGGCTGCAGTCTATGGGGTTGCTAAGAGTCTGATACAACTGAGTGTCTTCACTTTCACTTTTCACTTTCATGCATTGGACAAGGAAATGGCAACCCACTCCAGTGTTCTTGTCTGGAGAATCTCAGGGACCGGGGAGCCTGGTGGGCTGCCGTCTCTGGCGTCGCACAGAGTCAGACATGACTGAAGTGACTTAGCCACAGCAGCAGCAGCAGGAGTTGGGTCATAGAGGATCTTGCTTTGATTTATGTCATCAAGTGTTCTGCCTATGTTTTCCTCTAAAAGTTTTATAGTTTCTGGTCTTACATTTAGGTCTTTAATCCATTTTGAGTTCATCATGTGTATGGTGTTAGGAGGGAGAAGGAAATGGCAACCCACTGCAGTATTCTTGCCTAGAGCATCCCATGGACAGAGGAGCCCGGTGGGCTGCTGTCCATGGGGTTACACAGAGTCTGACACGACTGAAGCGACTTGGTATGCATGCATACATGGTGTTAGGAAGTGTTCTAATTTCATTCTTTTACATGTTGCTGTCCTGTTTTCCCAGCACCATTTATTGAAGAGGCTGTCTTTGCCCCATTGTATATTCTTGCTTCCTTTGTCCAAAATAACGTACCCATAGGTGCATGGGTATATTTCTGGGCTTTCTGTCTTGTTTCATTGGTCTGTATTTTTGTTTTTGTGCCAGTACCATACTGACTTGGAAGTTAACATTTACAATGAATTTCCAACTTGCAGGTTTCACCTTGCAGCCTCATGGCATAACAAGCAAATTTTTAAAAAACTGAAACAAAGGGGACATAAACTCTGTTACGAAAGAATAATCCTGACCATAATGGTTTTGTGTCTCAAGAAATGTAATCTCACTCAGAGAGAGTTCCATGACCCTTTCTGATACTTCGCAAGAGGGCAAGTTGGGTTTCCTAGGTGGCTCAGTGGTAAAGAATCTGCTGGCCAATGCACAAGGCACAAGTTCAGTCCTTGGGTCAGGAAGATTCCCTGGAGAAGAAAATGGCAACCCACTCCAGCATTCTTGCCTGGGAAATCCCATGGACTGCGGAGCTTGGCAGGCTACAGACCATGGGGTCACAAAGAATTGGGCACGACTTAGCACCTGAGCAACACAACAAGAGGACAAGCTGCACTCTGATCTGAGATGCTGGCTTGGTGCCATGGAGCTAACTCATCATTGAAGACACAACCTCACATTCTCTCTTGGGCGATTCCCTGATGAGACACGGGTATGCCATTGACCGTCAGACCCGTGAGGGCATGAACCCTTGCCTGGCTCGAGTAATCCCTATTCTCGATGCTTCCTAGAATACAGTCAGCACTCAGTAACCAAATGAATTCGATAGATACAGCAACTTTCCCCTAGGTACCTATTTTACATATGGTAATTTATATGTTTCAGTGCTACTCTCTCAATTCTGTCCTACCCTCTCTTTCCTCATTGTGTCCAAAGTCTGTTCTCTATGTCTGCGTCTCTATTCCTGCCCTACAAATAGGTTAATCAGGACCATTGTTTTAGATTTCTTATATATGATATTTGCTTTTAGCATGCTATGCAAATAGCAGGTGCTGCATGCTCTTGAAGCATCAATTTTGAGGAGTTTTATAAAGGACTAAAATTAGTGTTTAGTCACATTAATGAATCAGATACCTGTTTTGTCTTATTGGTATTCAGCTCAGTTTAGTCGCTCAGGCATGATCCCTGTCTCACAGATGTAAAAATGTATCTTCTAACAGCTAGACAATCTTCTTTAATTGTAGTAGGCTCTCTCTTCCAATGTGGATTTTTCCATCAACTACTGAAAGTAGCAAATGAGTGTATCTATTTTTCTCTTTGCCCTCCCTCTTTGTAGCTGAGCTTGTTCTTCCAGCCTCTGTCTGGTATTTCAATTGAAAGTTCAACTGAAGTCATCCATTGTTTGGAACTGTTCCTGGGTGACTTACTCCCACCATGAAAATTATTAGAGAGGAGGGAGTGGGAACCAAGCAGACAGAGGGGAAAGGGGGACAAGCGCAGACCTCAGGAAAGCCTTCCAGAAAAATCATCTCCCCAGGAGACAGGACAAAACAGAGGCTTGTGTTTCTTCACTGTGGCCAAGTGTCCCTACTCTAAAACTGGTGTTAGCTGGAAAAAAACATATTTCTACCAAGTTTGTTCGCATTTAATTCTGTTCTGTTTATTTACCTGTAAGTTACATTAATATATATCGATTTTACTGTTTCAATCTGATACAGTTCACAATACATTTCATCCTCCACACAGTAGGCACATATGATGTGGAGCTCATTTATGCATATCAGTAATGTATTTTCTCTTCTCTTTTTATCATTCTTTGATATCTGTAATTGGCACTGATGTCCCAAATCTGTACTGACTCTGAAAGAAAGTGTTAGTTGCTCAGTTGTGTCCAACTCTATGTGGCCCCATGGACCATAACCCACCAGACTCCTCTGTCCATGGGATTTCCCAGGCAAGAGTACTGGAGTGGGTTGCCATTCCCTTCTCCAGGGGATCTTCCTGACCCAGGGATCAAACCCTAGTCTCCTCCATTGGCAGGCAGATTCTTTGCCATCTGAGCCACCAGGGAAGCCCCCTACTGACTCTAGGAGTTTCCAATATACACAGGTGATCACATCCTCATTTGATGCCACCAAGAGTTGTGATTTCCCAGTCCTGAGATGTTCTGATGCTCTTCCTTGTGACCCAGAGCCAAGGAACATGCGTCCACTCTTGTCCTCCATTGCACCCATGTTCTTGCACATGACCCCAGACAACACACTGACTCCACCCATCCCTAACAGTCCGTGCTGCCCAGGGACCTGGGAATCCAGAGAGAGTTCTCCGCAGCCTGGCTGAGGCTGTGACACACACAGGCTGAGTGCAGGAGGGAAGGTGAGACTCAGACACAAAGACGGGGACACGGAATAGATGGCACAAGGATCCTGGGCCCTGGAGCCCGGGATGTTTGGGAACTAGGGGAGCAGGAGGGGAGGGGGCGGTGAATGCTGATGGGGAGGCGCTAAGCCAGCTGTTCTCCAGCACCTGCAGCTCACGACTCCCAAGCCGTCACATCTCCATCACCTTAGAAATGGCTAAACCAAGATTGCCTTCAGGCTCTGGCATTCTTTTCATGTCAAAGTGGTATTTTTTTGTGGTATTCAAGTCACACAAAAGAATGTAGGCAACCCAAGTCGGTTTTGTCACAAAACTGCAATCTAAACGCTAGTGGGCTTGAGGTTCACATGTCCGTGAGGGACCTTGTATTTCAGTTTCCACTAACTTTTCCCAATTAATCTGAAACTCCTTTTACAGAGCACACAAGCTTTCATGCTAGACATTGAAAGGAAGGCTAAAACTGCAGCTCCTGGGGAGGGGTGGCACACACTGGGATGAATGGGCTTCAGGCAAAGCAGACGTGGTGCCAGCTCTGTGGGTGCCAGGGGGCCGGAGGAGGGGCCAGGGAGACACACTGAAAGCAAATGCCCTGGGCTGAGCTCCACGGAACTTTTTCGACGGCTGTGCCCCTTATGTCTATCTATTCAGGGACGTGTGAAGACTGTGGACAGGCGTACTCCAAATCCTGTGTTGTGACAGGTGAGCAATCGCAGAGCCTTCTAGAAGCAGTTTCCAGACAGCCATATGGTTACTGGTATGCAAGGAGATCAAGCCAGTCCATCCTAAAGGAAATCAATCGTGAATCTTCATTGGAAGGACTAACGCTGAAGCTGAAGCTCCAATACTTTGGCCACCTGATGCGAAGAGTCAACTCGATGGAAAAGACCCTGATGCTGGGAAAGATTGAGGGCAGGAGGAGAAGGGGGTGGCAGAAGACAAGATGGTTGAATGGCCTCATTGACTTAGCCGACGTGAGTTTGAGCAAACTTAGGGAGATGGTGAAGAACAAGGAAGCCTGGTGTGCTGCAGTCCATGGGGTCACAAAGAGTCAGACTCGACTTCAGGACAGCATTTATAGTGTCTTAAATGCATATAGTGTATTGTGCTCAGGTCTGGGGCTACAGCTCTGAGAAAAAGTGAAATTTAGAACTCACAGACCCTGTCATCTCCTAAAGGGATACACAAGAAATCAGGCAGTTGCCACGCAGTCTGAAAAGTGTGATCGCTATTCCAGTTTAATACACACTTCCACAGCAGGCTGCTGCTGCTGCTAAGTCACTTCAATCGTGTCCGACTCTGTGCGACCCCATAGATGGCAGCCCACCAGGCTCCCCCATCCCTGGGATTCTCCAGGCAAGAACACTGGAGTTGGTACAGCAGGGTGAGGTCTCCTCAAAATTAAAACCAAACTCTTTGCATTTAACGCCTACTTCCCCGGATCTACCGTCAGTCCAAGAGGTAGGACTCGAGTCCCTCCTGCGGACTCACTGCACTGGCCTCTTGCCAGCAGGCACTTAATAAATAATCGCTAAACATCTGAGCGAGGAAATGACTGGGCGCTAGACGAGAGGCAAGCGTGGAGAGTTAGGGACCATGAACTCTATTCCTGGGGTCAGGGAGGCTTTGCGGAAGAAGTGGTAATTACGTAGAATCCTCTAGGGAAATGGTGTGCAGCCCGAGAAAGAAATAGCAGCTCCTTTAAAGACTTGGAGGCGAGGCTGCTCAGCACATCCATTGAAACCGCGGACCTCGCACCTGGCTTTCAGAGCAGCTGCTCTGTCCACTGCGGCTTCAGTGCAAAACAGAAAACGATGTCATCACGAGGTACATAAGGCCGACCAACCAGAAAAAAGAGTTTTCCTTCAGCATGATCGAGTCTCTCCACCGTACACTCCGTCTTCCCCTTGTCCAGGCCACTTGCCCAGCTGGTCCAGTAGCCTTGGGAATGGGCGGGGGAGGATGACCGGAACTGATCACCTGTCTTTAATAAGAGCAAGCAGATTCACAAGCAGCTTTTGTGACCCTATAAGGATTTGAGCTCCATTCTGTGAGCAGTGATGACTTTTTGAAGGAATTAAACTTGGGAATGATGCTCCAACAGAACTTTATTCAGCAGGCACTTCTTGAACTCCTGCTTAAGTGGGGGGCTCACATTAATAGGGTAGCCGTCCTGGTGGAACCTACAGTTTAGTGGTGAGAAAATGGGCTTTGGGGCCAGCCGGAGGGAGGAAGAGCCACTTAAACTAGAAAATCTTCTAACGGACCTAGAGAGGCAGACATGGGGATGTCCGTTTCACAGATGAGAAAATAGAAGGAAGGGAGGTCAAATAACTTACCAAGATCAAGTAGTTTCAAACTCCTATGTATATGATCATAAATCCCATAGAGAAAAGGCAAAATGCTGACTAATATGTCCTTACATAAATTTAAAATGTGAATATAAGACAGACCACTAATTGCACACACATACCACACACACACACACACACACACACACACACACGTGAAATACAGACTCACTTTCCAGAAAATGCAGCCTGGAAAATATTGGTCAGAGTATGGCCAGTGGCCTAGCTTTAAACCCTATACAGGCTTATTCATTCGAGTGAATTCTGTTCTGGGTAAAAACATTCCATAATTACAGACCTCGCCTCTCAGCTTAGCAGGGGCCCCTCACAAGTGAATGCTATTCATAGGATCCCAGAGCTGTAAAAAGCCAGTCTGAGTGCCTGATTTGGAACTTTCGAATGCAGTTGAGCAGTTTTGTGAATATCAGTTTTCTCTTCTTCTCTGGAAGTTGTCTAGGGGAGGAACTCTGTGTTCTGAAGTTTCATGACCCTGATCGGTTCCAGCTCCATCTTATCTGCGTGAGTGTGGGTCCGTCTCTCCCTTCTTTGGTCCTCTGTTGGAAGGGAGATTGGAAAGGATCTTAAGTGCATTTCTTCTGTGAACTCAGCGAACCCCAGTTCCTTTGAAAGTTTACCCTAGGATTCATTTTCTATCTTTAAAAGTATTCATTTCTCTTCTCTGAATTGTTTCCTTTCCAATTTCCTTTCTGAAAAAAAAAAAAGTAGGCATGTGCATTTTGGGAAACAGAAAAGACAACAATGGCAGTTATAACCGATTCTCATTATTGGTGGTACTGTGTTCTACAGAGTCGCTGTTTGCCCATAGAATTGATGAAGACAGAACCAGTGCTCCCAGAGGAAATAAAGGTTGGGTTCCTATGAGCCGCTGGTGACATTTGCATCAATCGGCCAATATCTAGCCACATTTTATGTGTGTTTTGGGGTTTTTGCTGTTGTTTTCTTTTCTACTTTATTTTAATTTGTTCCCTCTTTATTTTATATTGGAGTATAGGTGATTAGCAAAGCTGTATTAGTTTCAGTGTGCAACAGATTCAGGTGACATGTATCTCATGTAGCTACTCTTTTTCAAATTCTTTCCCATTTAGGTTGTTACGTAGTATTGAGCAGAGCCTGGACTAGATCCTTGCTCTTTGTTGGTTATTCATTTTCAGTGAAGCAGTGTGTACATGTCAAAGCTCTGTTGTTTCAAGAAGCGTGATAGGAGGGATGAGAATCTTCTGATCCACCTCGCCTATTTTACAGTCTGTGTGTTTTTGCTGAAATGCACTAAATGTCATGTATCCCATTGATGCATTAACATTGAATTCACAGCCAGTGATGCTAGAATTCACACCTGAATGGAGCTTAGGGAACACGCAGATTTTCTCTGTAAGGCATTTCACACAGCCTCTGTGCTTAGGACACTAACCGGCCCTTGGACACTATGTTTGGGGGCCATTTTAGTATTATTATTATTATTGTTATTTTTGGCAGGTCTTTGTTGTCGCACGTGAGCCTTCTCTAGTGGTGGCAGCAGGAGCTACTTTCTAGGTGAGGTGCATGGGCTTCTCTTTGCAGGGGCTTCTCTTGTTGCAGAGCACAGGCTGTAGGCACAGAGGCCTCGGTGGCTGTAGCACACGGGCTCAGTAGTTGCAGCTGTCGAGCTCTAGAGCATAGGCGCAGTATTTGCGGAGCATGGGCTCAGCTGCTTTGCAGCATGTGGGATCTTCCTGGGCCAGCGATCCAACCTGTGTCTCCTGCATTGCAAGTGGGAGTTGGGGGCCATTTTAAACAATCCCTCCGAAGAGCACAGAAATGCAAAGAATGTGGCCCCAAGGAGACAGCAGAGAGGAGACTTTATTAGCATGAGAGCTGAAACAAGAAGCTGGGAACATGCCTGTTGGTAATTCATATGCTTCCTTATCCGGCACGTGTTTCTAAATCATCGTAAAAGTGCTGTGAGTATTGCTCTGGGGGCTACAAATACATTTCAGCAAGTAGGTGGATTTGCCTGTGTCTGTTCCTATTAAGTGTTGGGGACCTTTTCCAGATGGCAGGGAAAAGGGTGTAAGGAGGGAATGGACATCTTTTGGAGACCTAAGAGACTGTTGAAAATAATTTGAGAGACATGGTACCTGGACAGTAGCTCAGAGCCTACGGTGGAGAAACAGAATTCCTTGACCTCCAGCAATCTGTCTGCAGACCTCCTAGTGTGAAAACTGGCTTGCCATGAAATGTGAGCACTGTCACCCTGTACATATAATTATATTTTTAAAAAAATAGATCTATAACTCAACAGTAAGCCCTGAGATTATGTGGACCAGAAGCTGCTTTGAACTCGCAGCCATCAAACCCTGGCCCTCCTGCTTGTACTGGGGTCCTGAGGGAGGGGGTGATGGGAACACACTCGCCCACAGCGGGGTGCAAGGGCTTCTGGGAGCTGCCTGCTCTGACTGGCACTTTTACATCCAGGACCAGTGATGCATCAAAACTCCAATTGTGATAAACCAAAGTGAGATCCATATTCAACAGAACGTGATGAAAGTCACTGATTAAAAAATCTAAGAACTAATGGAAAAGTCGTATCATGAAATCCACCCAAAACATGTGCTGCTGTGGTTCCCATAGGCTCCTGTTGCTCCAGCTTGACTATTAAAAATGGTTTTTTAAATCTGATTTCTAGATCCTTCCAGGGTTGTGCTCTGAACAGAAGCAAAATGAAAATATTTCAGGGGCTTATTTGACAACCATTGCTAAAGAAAACACATGGCTATCTATGGAGTTATAGGTTAAAGCTATAAATTTATTTTATTAAACAGAAAGGGAATGAGTGAAATTTAAAGACTCTGTAACCCTGACCCTGGCTTGTGGAGTAATATTCTCATCTGATTTATTCATTTAATTTTTGCTTAGAGATATCACATACACATTGATGGCAAACTCTTCTTTTTGGTAAGTTTTTATCTCTCACAAAATTCTGATGTATTCAGTGATGAATTTGGATTGAAACAAGTTTTTCCAAAAAATTCATGGACTTACAACCACAAAGAATGCATTAGCATTTGAACTAAAGAGAGAAAGATTAAAATCCTAACATTTTCTCCAAGAGAGACCAGTTCTTCACTGTTTTTATATAATCTTTCAGAATGTAACATCAAATATATTTTTAAATTTTTATGTATTTTTAATATATATAATATATATTTAATACATTGTATATCTTAATATATACAATATGTATAATTTTTAATAACACAATAAGAGTCTCCATTAATACTCGACTAGATCACTCTTACAGATGTCTGTTCATACTTGTAGTAATTGAGTTCATTTTTCCCCCAAACAATAAAATGTCTAATACAAATAAATAAGGGTCGGGTGAGTTTCAAATAACATGACCAGAGTACTCATAAAATTTGAAGAAGCTGAGTCAGATCCTTTCAAGAGGACAAACGTCGCGCTTCTCCAAATTCAGTAAATGGTGGAATGTAGCGATCTTGCCTTGTCTCTCCTCTGAGCCAAGCAACCTGGTGCTGCAAGGCCGTCTTTCATCTCCTGTGCCTTCCACCAAGTGCTATATCTCTCGAAGAAAAATGCATGACTTTCTTAGTTAAAAAGAAAGTGAGTCTATGAAAATGAAGTTGAGCTTAACTGATCCTGATTCTCTCACTCAAACTATGAACAGGCTGAAGAAGCGCGGTAAGATGTGACCTGGTGGTGCAGCTTACTGACCGTAGCTGTTGTGACTTATGGACAGGTTTTTTTTTTCATTATCTTATAATGGAAGGTTGTTGGGTGCAGCCTTAAAGCAGAGTGAGAAAATCAACAGAATGTTCTTGGAATGACTGCTGGCAAACTTTCTTTTATTTGTCTCTGTTCTCATTAGGGGAAAGAGAGGGCAGGTTGCTTTCAGAAGGATTAAAAGGCCAAAGGTCTTGGTGAAGGGACTTCTACACAAGCCTTTAGAAAGCTGTTATCAGAGGATCAGCTATAATAGAAAACCATCCTCGGGCTAATCCTCTGCCTGGATCCAAAGAAAGCGCTTTACCTTTTTTTCCTCTCCCCCTCCCCACCCCCACCGCCTTTTTCCTTTACAGAGCCATTTTCCACAAAAGCCTCTCACTTTGCCCTGATGTCTCAACCCAAGTTTACAGGATCCAAGTTCTCTTTCCCCAGCTCTCTCCCTTTTTCTCAGTATCCTCCGGTCTCCAAGCCTAGCCCTCCCTCACTCTGCCCATTTCCTGCCTTTCTCTCACCTCTTGCTGTCTTTGCTGGGTGTCCTCTGGGATTCCCCATAAAGCCTTCCCAGCCTCCACAACAGCTCACACCTTCAGCAGATGCAAGACCTCTTCTACAGGAGAAAGGATACTGACCTCAGGACAGGCATAAAGGCCATCTGGTCTACCTGCCTGCATCTGCCAGTGCAGGAGACACGAGAGACACAAGTTTGACCCCTGGGTTGGGAAGATTCCCCTAGAGGAGGAAATGGCAACCCACTCCAGTATTCTTGCCTGGAGAATCCCATGGACAGAGGGGCCTGGAGGGATACAGTCCCTGGGGTAGCAAAAATCAGATACAGTTGAGCAACTGCGCATGCACACGTGGTCTTCCTACCTTCTTGGTGAACAAAATCCATGAAATTGGATTTTAGCTGAACAAAAATTTTAATGGTGAACAAAATCCATGAAGTTGCCTGAATTCATGCAGCCAGGTAGTGGCTGAGCCTAGACTAGGACTCAGAGCTGCTAACTCTCTATGACCTCTAGTAATGACTGGATATTGGTTATAAAGTCCTTTAGATCATTAAGCTGCTCTGCTAATTGAACGTAGTTAACCCAGTGGGCAAAACTGCTGCTGTGTTGTCTAATGCCAATGGAATGAGACTGGGATGGCACATGTGTGGCAAGCTGCACCGTAAGAGGGGTGGGTGGCTGCTCTGCACACAGGGCCCCGTGATCGATACTTGTGGCCAGAGGTCACTGCAAGGAGCAGTGGACATCTCACCATCTCAGAGCAGACGTCACCAAGATGCCCTCTGCTCCTCCTCATCAGTGCACTCTGTGAACCATTGCTCACCAGGAGAGCGAGTAAGATAGAAATGGAGGAAGCCACACAGTGGGTGCGTAGGTTTGACAGGAATTTACATAACACTATAGAAAAAGAAACCCAGGAAAGGCATCAGCTTTGCTGGGGCTCTCTTCCTCTCCCTCCCAGTTGGGGACAGAACAAGGAGGACCTGTGGCTCCACGGAGCTCTGTGCTCCTCAGTGATCAGTCACAGAGGGCGGGAGCGTACCCAGACGTTTGCATTTAGAGTTAGAGTTGATACTTGGTAATGATGCTGAGTGCTCCTTGCTATTCACTTGTAGTTGCAAAAAATCCTCCTAATATCAAACATTAGAATAAAGCACCACCTTGTGGTCTAATGCATTTATTAATGTGGCAAAATCTGAGAGCTGAGACTGGAAATGCTCCCCCAGCTGGTGGCAAAGAAGCCGAGGTCTGAACGCTGACTCCAGGGTGGCTGATGGGAAACGGGAGCCCCGAGTGTCTGCAGATTCTCGGATCAAGTAACAACAGCATCACCTTCCAGGGTGTGAGTTTCATGTTTCTGACACTAAAATACTATGTTATTTACATAGTGGAACCAATTTAATCCCTTCAAAACCACAGGGAAATGAGTCTTAATAGTTGAACTTTGTAGGTTGAGGCTGAGGTCACTACATGATCAAACTGCCTGTAGTGCTGAGCTTGGGTTTGAGGTCAAGCCCTTTGGACACAAAGTCTCTGCTCTTAAACACTGTTCTGCTGATCCCCAAACCAAGACCAAGGGCAAGGTCTACTTCAAGCTCACTCTCCTAGGGGGCTGTGGCTCTGAGCTCTAAATCAAAGCAAGAACAGCTGAAAAGTGAAAGTCATTCAGTTGTGCCCAACTCTTTGTGATCCCATGCACCATACAGTCCATGGAATTCTCCAGGCTAGAATACTGGAGTGGGTAGCCTTTCCCTTCTCCAACGGATCTTGCCAACCCAGGATCGAACCCAAGTCTCCCACCTTGCAGGCCGATTCTTTACCAGTTGAACCACCAAGGAAGCCCAAGAATACTGGAGTGGGTAGTCTATACCTTCTCCAGCAGATCTTCCCGACCCAGGAATTGAACCAGGTTCTCCTGCATTGCAGGTGGATTCTTTACCAGCTGAGCTACCAGGACAGTCCCTAAAACAGCTGAAGCCTTAGCTTAAAGTTCACTCGGAGGGCCAAGTTTCTTTGAAAAGGAAGTTCTGCACTCAGAGAATCCATCAGTGCCAATCCACTGTCTGGGATGTCCAGAGGGGAGGGATTTTGAGGATGGGCAGAGAGCACCTGGGGCTTCCCTGGTGGCTCAGCCGGTAAAGAATCTGCCTGCAATGTAGGAGACCCCAGTTCGATCCCTGGGTTGGGAAGACCCCCTAGAGATGTGAATGGGTACTCTCTTTCCAGTATTTTTGCCTGGAGGAGGAGCCTGGTGGGCTACAGTCCATGGGGTCACAAAGAGTCGGACACAACTGAGCAACTAACATCTTACTTCACTTAAGAGAGCAACTGAGCCAACAACCAGACCTTAAATCATTTCATGAAGAAATAAAACCAGGAAGTGATATTTAACAAATACTCGCTTGTACCATTAGAGTGCTTAGCATTTCAGTGCTTTCCTGAACCATGATATTTTAGCTTCTTTAAAAAGTAATTATTTTGTCATAGCGTTTGTTTAAAGGGAGGGTTGGAGTGTCTGTCTGACTGGTGTATAAGGTAAGCAGGTAGTAGTAAGAAGGATAAAATATTTATAGAAAGGAGACCTGACCCTGTCTTGTTCCCGGGACAGTGTGAACGTCCTTCTGCAAGTCGCTTCCTCACCTCGGGCCTCAGTGATCTCATTTGTAGAACAGGGGGATGGACTTGACGAAAAGGTAGCTGTTCTAAAATAGAGCACAACACAATCGTGGAAAATCTGAGTGGAGAACCTCAGCTTCTCCCTTTCCTTGGAAAGTCTGTCCTGCCCTTGTTTTCTTCCTACTCTCAACCAAATCTGCTGCTAATTTTGGTCACGCAGTGAGTTGTACACAGAGATGTCTGATAACATCCTCTAACGATGACGATTTGGGGGCATACATGAGTCTCTCTTTTTCCAGAGGCGGTAATTCCCCACAATTAATGACTTCCTAGTCCCTTTGCATGAAGTGAAAATCCAAGCAGTGATTTCAAAAGTTCTATAAAAAGAGGAAGCACTGCTATAGATGGCTTTCCTTGGAAGGTTACTATGTGACATCAAGGCAGAGTCTGTTCGTTTCACAGCCTCTCCCCTTCTCTTTCCTTCCTGAGCTCTCACTCTGGAGGTCTCTTTCTTGAGCCCTTTTTAAAGAACAGATCATCTGTACTAGAGTAGAGCCCAGAACAATACTGACCAGTGACTTCGGTGTAATGCTGAAAATGGAATTTGTGCTTTGCAATGTGGTAGTCCATCAACACCCACCAGCTGTAGGTGACTGCCGAGCATTTGAAATGAGGCTCGTAAGCCCATGGATCGATGTTTCATTCTATTTAATTTTAGTTTATTTAAATCTTAATTTAAGTTTCCATTAGGCCTCAGTTCAGTTCGGTCGCTCAGTCACGTCCGACTCTTTGCGACTCCATGCACACCAGGCCTCCCTGTCCATCACCATCTCCTGGAGTCCACCCAAACTCATGTGCATTGAGCTGGTGATGCCATCCAGCCATCTCATCCTCTGTCGTCCCCTTCTCCTCCTGCCCCCAATCCCTCCCAGCATCCGGGTGTTTTCCAATGAGTCAACTTTTCACATGAGGTGGCCAAAGTAGTGGAGTTTCAGCCTCATCATCAGTCCTTCCAAAGAAATCCCAGGGTTGATCTCCTTCAGAATGGACTGGTTGGATCTCCTTGTAGTCCAAGGGACTCTCAAGAGTCTTCTCCAACACCACAGTTCAAAAGCATCAATTCTTCAGTGCTCAGCTTTCTTCACAGTCCAACTCTCACATCCATACATGAACACAGGAAAAACCATAGCCTTGACTAGACAGACCTTAGTTGGCAAAGTAATGTCTCTGCTTTTGAATATGCTATCTAGGTTGGTCATAACTTTCCTTCCAAGCAGTAAGCGTCTTTTAATTTCATGACTACAATCACCATCTACAGTGATTTTGGAGTCCAAATAATAAAGTCTGACACTGTTTCCACTGTTTCCCCATCTATTTCCCATGAAGTGATGGGACCAGATGCCATGATCTTCGTTTTCTGAATGTTGAGCTTTAAGCCAACCTTTTCACTCTCCTCTTTCGCTTTCATCAAGAGGCTTTTTAGTTCCTCTTCACTTTCTGCCATAAGGGTGGTGTCATTTGCATATCTGAGGTTATTGATACTTCTCCTGGCAATTTTGATCCCAGCTTGTGCTTTTTCCAGCCCAGCGTTTCTCATGATGTACTCTGCATATAAGCAAGGTGACAATATACAGCCTTGACGTACTCCTTTTCCTATTTGGAATCAGTCTGTTGTTCCATGTCCAGTTCTAACTGTTGCTTCCTGACCTGCATACAGGTTTCTTAAGAGACAGGTCAGGTGGTCTGGTATTCCCATCTCTTTCAGAATTTTCCACAGTTTATTGTGATCCACACAGGCAAAGGCTTTGGCATAGTCAATAAAGCAGAAAGAGATGTTTTTCTGGAACTCGCTTGCTTTTTCCATGATCCAGTGGATGTTGGCAATTTGATCTCTGATTCCTCTACCTTTTTAGCTCCTCTTCACTTTCTGCCATAAGGTGGTGTCATCTGCATATCTGAGGTTATTGATATTTCTCCCAGCAATCTTGATTCCAGCTAGTGCTTCTTCCAGCCCAGCGTGTCTCATGATGTACTCTGCATAGAAGTTAAATAAGCAGGGTGACAATATACAGCCTTGATGTACTCCTTTTCCTATTTGGAACCAGTCTGTTGTTCCATGTCCAGTTCTAACTGTTGCTTCCTGACCTGCATACAGATTTCTCAAGAGGCAGCTTAGGTGGTCTGGTATTCCCATCGCCTTCAGAATTTTCCACAGTTTATTGTGATCCACACAGTCAAAGGCTTTGGCATAGTCAATATAAGCAGAAATAGATGTTTTTCTGGAACTCTCTTGCTTTTTCCATGATCCAGCTCTGGTTCCTGTGCCTTTTCTAAAACCAGCTTGAACATCAGGAAGTTCACGGTTCATGTATTGCTGAAGCCTGGCTTGGAGAATTTTGAGCATTACTTTACTAGCGTGTGAGATGAGTGCAATTGTGCGGTAATTTGAGTATTCTTTGGCATTGCCTTTCTTTGGAATTGGAATGTGTGGCCACTGCTGAGTTTTCCAAATTTGCTGGCATATTGAGTGTGGCACCTTCACAGCATTATCTTTCAGAATTTGAAACAGCTCAACTGGAATTCCATCACCTCCACTAGCTTTGTTCGTAGTGATGCTTTTTAAGGCCCACTTGACTTCACATTCCAGCTCTAGACTAGTGATCACATCCTCATGATTATCTATAGGAAACTATAGGCAAGGAAACTATAAGGAAGGTGAAAAGACAACCCTCAGAAAGGGAGAAAGTAATAGCAAATGAAACAACTGACAAAGGTTAATTTCCAAAATATACAAGCAGCTCATTCAATTTAATACCAGAAAACAAACAACACAATCAAGAAATGGGAAAAAGACCTAAACAGACATTTCTCCAAAGAGACATACCAATGGCTAACAAACACATGAAAAGAAGCTCAACATCACTCATTATCAGAGAAATCCAAATCAAAACTGCAATGAGATATCACCACACACCGGTCAGAATAGCCCTCATCAAAAAGTCTACAGACAATAAATGCTGGAGAGGGTGTGGAGGAAAGGGAATGTTCTTACACTGTTGTTGGTGGGAATATAAATTGATACAGCCACTATGGAAGATGGAATGGAGATTCCTTAAAAAAAAAAACAAACTGGGAATAAAACCACCATGTGACCCAGCAATCCCACTCCTAGGCATATACCCTGAGGAAACCAAAAGTGAAAGAGACACATGTATCCCATTGTTCACTGCAGCACTATTTACAGTAGCTAGAACATGGAAGCAACCTAGATGTCCATCAACAGATAAATGGATAAAGAAGCTGTGATACATCTACACAATGGAATATTACATACGCCATAAAAAGGAACACATTTGAGTCAGTGAGGTGGATGAACCTAAAACCTAATATATAGAATGAAGTGAGTCAGAAAGAGAAAGATAAACATCATATTCTAACGCATATACAGAATCTAGAAAAATGGTGCTGAAGAATTTATTTACAGGGCAACAATGGAGACACAGACATAGAGAATAGACTTATGGACATGGGGAGATGGGAGGGGAGGGTGAGACGTTTGGAAAAAGTAAAAAAAAAAAGTTAGCTTCCTGGCTTTTTAAACATGACTAGAATTTGAAATTGGAGAAGGAAATGGCAACCCACTCCAGTATTCTTGCCTAGAGAATCTCAGAGACAGAGGAGCCTGGTGGGCTGCCATCTATGGGGTCGCACAGAGTCGGATACAACTGAAGCAACTTAGCAGCAGCAGCAGCAGAATTTGAAATATCAAACATGCGACTTCAGGACTTTATATTTTCTTATAACTTTATAGGCAATTTCTGGGTTTTTTGTTTAAGATTTTTCTTTTGATGCAGATCATTTTTAAAGTCTTTATTGAGTTTGTTGCAATATTATTTCTGCTTTCTGTTTTGGTTTTTGGCCACAAGGCATGTGGGATTTTAGCTCCTTGACCAGGAATTGAATCCCCAACCCCTGTACTGGAAGGTGAGGCCTTGCACTGGGCCTCCAAGGAAGTCCCGTGCAAGGTCCGCTGTTTTCAGTCATTTATTCACCTACTCAACAAGTCACTCCGACCCTAGACACGTGCCGCACCTGGTGCTGAGTGTTCCGGGCATAGAAGTGAGCAGGAGATGCCAACTAACAAGGCCACGTACAAATAGATACAGAATTAAAATCACAGCGAGGGGACATATGTGTACTTATGGCGGATTCACTTTGTTGTACGGCAGAAGCCAGCACCATATTATAAAGCAATTATCCTCCAGTTAAAAATAAATTTTAAAAATGTTATAGATGGCTCACATTTTAAAGAGGCCTAAAGAAATCCTATGGACAGAGGAGCCTGGTAGGCTACAGTCCACAGGGTTGCAAAGAGTGGGACACGACTTAGGGACTAAACAATAACAAAGAAACAACCTCTAGCAAAAAATGACAATATCAGTGCCCTAAAGTGCATTGCAAAATGAGTCGATTCAGGGAGCTGCTGCCTTTGTCAAGGTGAGAGTCACATCTCCTCCTCCAGGTCCCCTGCCAGCAGATAACTCCTCCACCCACCTCTCTCTGCTCATGCAACAGCATGGGAAAACCACCTCTGTATATCTGATAGGCGGAATCTCAACTCCCATGTAGAACCCAGTTCCCAGGAGCCTGGGAAAGGCAGTCTCAGCCTCAGTCCTTGCCCTTCCAGGAGGAAGTTGGAACACTCATCGAGGGCCCTCCCCACAGTCAGCCACAGTGACCGAGAGCAGAGCAGGGAGGTGTCACAAGCTATAGCGTGCAAGATTTGCTTTAGATTGGGTGATAAAGCAAAGCTGTTATGAAGAAGCCGCCTTAAAGCTTAAAGCTATATGCAGAAGAAGGAAGAGGACACACTCAGTGCGTGCAAAGGCCCTGTAGCAGAAATTTGGCCAGGACAGAAGACAGGGAAGAAAAGGAAAATGTGAGGCGGGAACACAGAACAAAGCCCGAGAGTCCTTGGAAAGGTGGAGGGGTGACGTGCAGAGCCTGGTGGGTCCAGGTAAGGACTCTGGACATTACTCCACCCGCAGTGGAAGCCCTCCAGAGGGTCTCTAAAGGAGAGCTGGGATTGTACATTTCATTACTACATGGGCTAATATGTTGTGATTTATTGTCTATACTCTCTGCTGCAAGAAATAAAATATCTGACTAAAAGGGGCTTAGACAAGTTCATCCTTCTTACCTAACAAGAAGCCTAGAGACAGGCATTTCCGAGACTGGTTTAGTTGCTCGGCAATGTCCAGGCTTTGGGTCAGCATCTTTGTGACTTTGGGGCTGTTATCACATGGTCACAAGACAGCAGCTGCAGTTCCAGGCATCATCCCCATGGAAAGGAAAAAAAAAAAAAAGACAAGCAGAAATCTCTCTTTGGAAATTAAGAGAAGAAAGATATCTCCCTGAAACATTCAAGTTCCTTTGTTCACAATCAGGTGCCATTGATCGGCCGGCTGCAAAAGACACCGAGAACATGGCTCTCTGCCATGGCCAGATTCTATGGTGGGAGGAAACCTCTGCCAAGAAAGGGGAAGGATGGAGTGGTTTTGATGGGGAGCTGGAGCGAGCACCAAAGCTGGAGTTCTGTTACAGGAGCGCTCTCCATACACGCCCATGTCACCCACAGGGGATGAGCATCTCAAGGTCAGGGACAACCAAGAAAAACGTGGTGGTAGCCTAGACTCACCTAGGGGAGTGTGTGTGTGTGTGTCTGTGTCTGTGTGTGTGTGTGTGTGTCTGTGTCTGTGTCTGTGTCTGTGTCTGTGTCTGTGTCTGTGTCTGTGTGCTTAATTGGGTCTCAGTCTCTGACCTCCATGGGCTGTAGCCCAGCCGGCTCCTCTGTCCATAGGATTTTCCAGGCAAAAATACTGGAGTGGGTTGACATTTCCTTCCCCCAGGGTCATCTTCCAACCCACGGATCAAACCTGTGTCTCTCACATCTCCTGCATTTCAGGAGGATGCTTTATCACTGCGCCGCCAAGGCAGCTCCTCCCCCAGCTAGAGAAGGGCATGAAATGGAATGGTTAAAATAAATCCACACTTGTATAAATCAATCATTTTAGTTTCTCGTGTAATTGTGCTACTTGGAAACTTTGTTCTTAAATGTATCCATAGGACTTCCCAGGTGGCCCAGTGGATGAAAATCTGCCTGGCAATGCAGGGGACATGGGTTCAATCTTTCAGTCCGGAAAGAGTCCACATGCGGTGGAGCAATTAAGCCTCAGTGCCACAACTACCGAAGCCCGCTTGCCCTAGAGAGCCCGTGTTCCACCACAAGAGGAACCACCACCAGAAGCCTGAAGCCACAGCTAGAGAGCTGCCCACACCTACTGCAACTAGAGAAAGCCCTCACGCAGCAAAGAAGACCCAGGACAACCAAAAATAAAGAAATAAATAATTTTTAAAGAACAATGGCATTAGAAGAAAATAAATGTATCCATAAACATATTGGTAGGTGGTGCAGACCAGTGATGTGGTACTTGCAATACACTATTCTGGGCAGGAGCCTTAGGGTGGGGCAAGGCCAGCTGGACTTGTACTCTGTGTCTGCCTGGGGGTGTGCAGATGACGCCCCTCAGTCTACTGCTCACTGTCTGACTATCTGTGTGCTGGACATCCTAACCCCTCTATCTGCCAGGACGCCACGGTGGGAGGATCCTACCCGAACGATTGTACGTTTTGCAGTTGGTCTTATGAAAAGTGGATCTTCCCTTTCTCAGTCCAGGAACAGCATTTTAACCTCCTCATTTAGCCCCATTCTTTCATCATCTCAGGCCCCCATTCTTTCAAACATCTCAGTTGAGGGAGCAAAGTCATAGTTTCCAGTTGTCCTTTGCAGGAGAGAAAGGCAGGCAGGCACACCCTCTGATAGACACTCTGCTCTGTTTTTCTCCTGCTTATTGGAAATATGCTAATGACCCTGCCAGACCCCAAGGCAATGACAAATCTGGAAGGCTACACTCTTGCCCACTGAGATGGAGCGGGGACTAGTCAGCTGCCTCATTTGTTCTCATTACAGACTTTGCCTAATATATTCCCAATGCACTTGACCAAATCTCTGTTTGGGCTGCTCTCCATCTAGGAAAGCAAGGTTTACAGACATCTCTGCACTCTGACTGCAGTTTTGTGACTCCAGTTGCAAGAGGGGCATATTGTTAAGCAGAATAGACTCTACGCCCAAGATCTGTTTGCGAAATGTCCAGTGGAACATGTAGAGAAAAGGCAAGAGGCAGAGGGATTGATGAGCAGAGAGGAGAATTTCTACGAAACCCTTCAGCTAAATAAGAGATCAGGTGACCGACCAGAGCAGGTGGCTCAGTGGAGCTGGCCTGAACGTTGGGGACCTCAGCCTTCCTAGGAAAATCCATATTCCAGCCCCATCAGAAGCTGAAACAATGGCCTCCAAGCCTGAGAAGAGGGTCACCTGGTCTGTCCTTATCACCCTGGTGCCCCCACGTTGAGATGAGGCCGTGGTTGAGGAGGTCAGGCGAGCAGCTTGTGAGGCCTGGCCTGGCCGCCCCTGAGAATCTCCTGCCCCCACGAAGGCACCGGGGCTGGCGCGGTGGGAAAGCTCGTTCCTGGATGGCCCCCGGCAGGGCTGCAGCCCCAGGGCCGGCTGCTCCACCTCAGCTCTCCAGTGGAGGGTGTTCACTTCCTCCTCGCCCCTGGACGTTGACGATGCACTTCCAGACCTGGACCTCCTCCAGTGGACCTGCCCCCTCCTGATGAAGACCCCCTCCGCAATGGGGGCATCACTCATTTCAGACTAGAGCAGTTGCCCCTGCCCTCTCCACCCCCGCCCCCGCCGCAGGCCCTGGTGGAGGGGCCTCCGCGCAGCCTCGGCCCAGTCATCTCAAGCCCGCAGAGGAGGAGCTGCCGGCCCAGCCCCAGAGCCTGTCGGCTTCCCTGCGAGAGAGGCCTCCGCAGACGCCTGTGCCTTCTGCCACAGGACTGTGCCCCGCCGAGAGCTGGCCGTGGAGGCCGTGAAGAGGCAGTGCCCGCCCAGTGCTCCACAGGCGAGTCTGCCGCCGCCAGCTGGCAGGGCAGAGCTTCTACCAGAAGCACGGGCGGCCCCTCTATGAACCCTGCTACCTGTGGCAAGGGTGGCGAGGTTGTCCGGGAACACATCATCCGGGCCCTGGGCCAGGCCTTCCAACCCCTCCTGTGTGTGCCCCGTGCTCGGTGCACCAGGGAGGAGAGCTTTGCCCTGGACAGTCAGAGTGAGGTGTCCTGCCTGGATGACTTCTATAGCAAGTTCGCCCTGCTGTCAGCATCTGTGAGCATCCCAGCATCCCCCGAGACGGGAAGGATGCCTTCAAAATCGAGTACATGGGAAGAAACCTCCATGAGAATTGCTCCCGCCGTGAGGACTGCAGGGTCCTCCTGTCTGTGGAGCTCACGGACCAGGGCTGCTAACCGCTGAACAACCGTCTCTTCTGCAAGCCGTGCCACGTGAAGCGGGGTGCTGCCGAGGGCGCCGCTGGGCCGGGCGCTGGGGCTGCACGCTAGCCCTGCTTGCCGGGGCCCCTTCCCTAGCTTGTGTCCCTTCCTGACCTGTGCTGGCATGCTTTCCTTCCAACCACACGCAGGGACCAGCTTGCAGCTCCGCCCATCACTTCGGCCACTGAGCCCCAGCATCCTCCCAGTTCAGAGCACCCTTCAGACTCAGCAGTTCCTTTTCTCCTCTGGGCACCAGAAGGCTCTCGTACTGTGAACGTCATGCCTGGGGGTCCCATCCCCACCACTCTGGCCCCTCTTGAGCACTGGCCTTGACTTCCATTTCCAGGGGTCAGTTTGATGAGTCTCCAGCAGGCACCCAGTGTCCATAGCAATGATCTATGAGCTGAGGGTGCTGAGCTATTAGAGTACAACCCCAGAGTCCTTTGAAAAGCACTACTGTTAACATTTGAAGGTTAAATGATGAAAAATATACTTTGGATTTTGGAGGAAGGTGGCGAAATACCTTCCATTGTTCGTAAATGTATAAGACAGTGACCCTCCTGGTGGCATGGACTTCCCACCTTGGGGCCGTATTGACATGTGGCTCAGACCCAGGCGTGAACCTGCATAGCAGGGGCAGGAGCAGAGGGTGACACGCTGACACCCAAGGACGATGTCAGCAGCTCCTCCACCTGCCTTCTGGCGCCGCCTCCTGTGTGCAACAGTGATTCTGCAGACACAGATTAAGTGCCTGTTGTTTGCCAGGGAGCGGAGCACAGGAGCCCTTGGCTGTCCCTCCTGCAGCCTTGATGGGGGCTGTGCTCGCTCACTCTCTCTCTCTCTCTCTCTCACACACACACACACACACACACACACATACACACACTCCTCCAGGACAGTAACAGGGGTTTCCCCCAACCCCTGCTTGGGCCCTTCAGCCCAGGCTGCCCTGTGACCACTGCCCACTCAAGGCCACACCTCAAAGATTCTTTTCCCTTTTAAGAAAACATCACTTGTTGCTTTGTAACTTCTAAGACATTTTGTAGGGCATGAACACAGGAACCAAAAGGTGCTTTCCTCCCTGGGGTCCTCTCAGTGTGCCACGTGCTCTCAGGAGGATTCCACGTGTCTGGAGGGTTTCTCTATAGTGCCTTTGAAGGGCTTTAGGCCGGAGCAGAGCTTCTTGCCCAAAGCTTAGAGCAGCGAGTCCCAAACTCCAGGCTTTCCCAGAACCTCTACAATCTTTATCATATGAGGACCTCCTGTTGTTTCTCTTCCTTAATATTTTCTTTAACTCAGCATCCTTTTTCTCTTTTACTCACTTACCGATCTGGTCTTATGCTAACTAAGCAATATATTCACACAGGCACATGTTGATGTGCTAGTTATACATGAAAATGTATAACTATTCCCCAAAAATTAAATAAATAAATAAATAAATAAGAGATCAATTCATGAGAATATCATGCTATGTTTTTAATGTTGTATAAAGTAAGTGACAGCTCTCCTACTTGCTTTCTGGTTGCTGCACTGAGATTTGGAGCTTTAATGCTCAAAACTTAAACCTATGCTGTGAAGGGTCAGACACGACTGAGCGACTTCACTTTCACTTTTCACTTTCATGCATTGGAGAAGGCAATGGCAGCCCACTCCAGAGTTCTTACCTGGAGAATCCCAAGGACAGGGGAGCCTGGTGGGCTGCCATCTATGAGGTCGCACAGAGTCGGACACAACTGAAGCGACTTAGCAGCAGCAGCAGCCAGGATATTTAAACTTAAAATGGAAAATTGAACACTATTGTGTAGAGGGAAATACAAGTAAAATAATAAAGACATGAGCAGGAGAGACAGACACAACGCTCTGACGGTGCTCGTCTGTGGTCACAGTTGGGAGAGTGACCCTGGGGTTCAATGCTACTGACGATGTTTTATAGCTTCAGCTGGGTGGTAAAAATAAGAGTGTTGTATTTTCTTCATCCCTGGTGTAGGAAATGGCAACCCACTTCAGTATTCTTTCCTGGAAAATCCCATGGACAGAGGAGTCTGGTGGGTTATAGTCCATGGGGTTGCAAACTTTTGGACACAACTGAGCTACTGAGCATAGATGCACATTTCCTTCATGTTCTATACATATAGTAATACATCGCTCAGTCGTGTCCGACTCTTTTCGACCCCAAGGACTGTAGCCTACTAGGCTCCTCCCTCTATGGGATTCTCCAGGCAAGAGTACTGGAGTTGGTTGTCATTTACTTCTCCAGGGGATCTTCCCGACCCAGGGATCGAACCCAGGTCTCCCACATTCCAGGCAGACGCTTTAACCTCTGAGCCACCAGGGAAGCCCTGTTATATACATATATGCACAGTATTTATAAACGTTCAATATTATCATATAATAGATAATGCATATCAATTTGTATACATACAGAAAGCTTATAAATATATGTAGAGTTTGTTTTTGACATCCAAATCCTGAAACATTGTTGCAGTACAGAAATATAGTCTCTCAAGCAGGAATGAGGATGGTGAAGGTACAAAGGGAATAAGGGGATGATGGAGGCGCGGTACCCATAAACCGTGATTGTTCCATCACGTGAATATGTCACAGCTTATTTAGCTCAACTATTACTCCAAGAATTTAAGCTATTTCTTTATTTTTTGGTTATAAATATCAGTGCAGTGAAAATTGTATTTCCTCCCATAGTTTACCTAGGACTAATTCCTAGAGGCAAGTTACAAAATCAAGAATAAAAACATTTTCATGAAACAATTCAAAATGCCCTTTGACTTTCAAATACAACGTATATGCTTTGGTTTTATTTAGTCGCTGAGCCATGTCCAACTCCTTCACATCCCCATGGACTGTAGCCTTCCAGGCAGACGCTTTAACCTCTGAGCCACCAGGGAAGCCCTGTTATATACATATATGCACAGTATTTATAAACGTTCAATATTATCATATAATAGATAATGCATATCTATTTGTATACATACAGAAAGCTTATAAATATATGTAGAGTTTGTTTTTGACATCCAAATCCTGAAACATTGTTGCAGTACAGAAATATAGTCTCTCAAGCAGGAATGAGGATGGTGAAGGTACAAAGGGAATAAGGGGATGATGGAGGCGCGGTACCCATAAACCGTGATTGTTCCATCACGTGAATATGTCACAGCTTATTTAGCTCAACTATTACTCCAAGAATTTAAGCTATTTCTTTATTTTTTGGTTATAAATATCAGTGCAGTGAAAATTGTATTTCCTCCCATAGTTTACCTAGGACTAATTCCTAGAGGCAAGTTACAAAATCAAGAATAAAAACATTTTCATGAAACAATTCAAAATGCCCTTTGACTTTCAAATACAACGTATATGTTTTGGTTTTATTTAGTCGCTGAGCCATGTCCAACTCCTTCACATCCCCATGGACTGTAGCCTGCAAGGCTCCTCTGTCCATGGGATTTCCCAGGTAGGAATCCTGAAGTGGGTAGCCATTTCCTACTCCAGGGGATCTTCTCGACCCAGGAACTGAAGCTGCATCTCTTGCGTCTCCTGCACTGGCAGGCGGGTTCTTTACCACTGAGCCTCCTGGGAAGCCTGCGCTCCACGGTAGGTAGGTGACTCTTTGCTATGTGCCTCCTCCTCCCCCAGCCCTGACCGAAGATGCACCCTGTCCCTTTCTGCTCTATTTCCTGGCAAGCTCACCAGCAAGAACTTGATGACATTGCTGAGCCTTTTTGTATAAATGAGAAGTTTCCATGGTCTATTTTAAAAAAATAATGAAAAAGGATAAAAGAAAATGGAGGCCGATGGGTTCACAATATCTCCTCTTCTGGGTTCTGGGATTTTGCCGCTTATTAGCTGTGTGTGCAGAGAAGGCAATGGCACCCCACTTCAGTACTCTTGCCTGGAAAATCCCGTGGGCAGAGGAGCCTGGTAGGCTGCAGTCCATGGGGTCGCTAGGAGTCGGACACGACTGAAGTGACTTAGCAGCAGCAGCAGCAGCAGCAGCTGTATGTGACCTTGAGTGAGTTACTTAACTTCTCCATGCCTCAGTTTACTCATCTGAAGAAAGGAGATAGATGTGCCTACCTCTTACGGTGATTTAGGAGGATTAAGAGAGAAAATATATATGTATAGGTGCTTAGACAAATAGCTGGCCCCTGGCAAGCATGATATAAATGTTAGTTGTCAGTATTATCATTATCATCTTTTTCTGGAAAATTGCTCAAAAGATTGGGAGACATTAGGTGATTCAAAGCACTCATCTGAGTTAATGGAATGAGTAAATCAAGAACTAGAAAAAAATTAATTGCTGCTGTCTTATTTCTTCTATTGAAATATTAATATTAATGAAGCATTGATTTAATCATTATGGACTTTCCTTCTTATAAGGAATCGACAGCTTCTTCAGAAGCCAAAAGAAACTAAACTCTTTATTATTATTATTATTATTATTATTGGGGGGAAGTAATGGCTTCAGGGTCTTCCCTGGTGACTCAGCAGTAAAGAATCTGCCTGCAATGCAGGAGACTCAGGTTCGATCCCTGGGTCAGGAAGATCCCCTGGAGGAGGGCATGGCAACCCACTCCAGTATTCTCGCCTAGAGAATCCTATGGACAAAGGAGTCTGGTGGGCTGCAGTCCATAGGGTCGTATAGAGTCGGACACGACTTAGTGACTAACACTTTGTTGTGGTGAAATCCATCTTCAGCAGGTGCACTATGTCCCAGTGTGCATGCTACGGAAATCGTTAGTGGGAATTAAGACCTCAGGCTAAAATGAAACCACACAACCAGCAATTAAAATGAGGCAATACACAGGCAATCCATCCAGGTACCTGGCAGTCTCTACTCATCAAGGATGATTTGTCGTACTTAAAAAGTCAGCTGAATCAGAACAGACTTTTTTTAATGCTTCTGAAACTTTGATGTGACATTTTCCCACAGGATCCAATTTCCTCAGGTTTTATTTGATCACTGTTGGCAACCCCCTAGGTTTATTAACAGGTGGTGTTGCTGGGTTAATTACAGGAGGAAATGAGTGCAAATCAGAGACCCAGGTGAGCACGTCAACATGCATTCACCTTAAATCGTCAGTGATTTGCTACAGCTTCTCAGTCAGCTGTTGGGCAAAGGGTTTGGACAACAACGGAGCTGGATGCAGGGGCATCCCAGGTGGTGCAGAGGTGAAGAATCTGCCTGCCAGTGCAGGAGACACAGGAGTCGGTCGTGGTTTCGATCCCTGGGTAGGAAAGATTCCCTGGAGAAGGAAATGGCAGCCCACTCCAGTATTCTTGCCTGGAAAATTCTTCGGACAGAGGAGCCTAGAGGGCTACAGTACCTGGGGTCACAAAAGAGTTGGACGTGACTTAACAAGAAACTAGACAACAGCAACAGTGAAATGCAACATATTAGCTTCCTGTACACGCTGTGTTGCTTCAGCCAAGTCCGACGCTTTGCGAGCCCCTGACCTAACTGACTGAGGCAGTAGGTCAAAACTGCCATGCAAAATCTTTTAAAGAGTTCTTTTAGATGACTTATTATATTATTATTTATATATATTATATTTATTATTTAATATTATACTTAATAAATATACTTAATAAGTCAGTAGTTTACAAATACTGATTTAGAGAATCCTCATAGCAACCCTATGGGGTCAGTAAATTTATCACTCAGAAGGCATACAGAAGTAACTCGCCCTCTGTCACACAGCTAGCGAGAGGGGTGGCTCAACATGGGCAGCCTGGCCTCAGACCTAAGGACTTCGCCACTGTATAATGCGGGAGGTCACATTCTACTTGCCTTTGCTAAAAATCTTTTCCTGGCTTTCCATTTGAGTCAGAGGGAAAGTCTAGGTCCCCATCAAGGCCTCCCGGACTTCAGGAGGGCCCACTCCTGCCTTCCTTGTGACCTCATTTCCATTAGCCTCTCAACCTCTCTGCTCAGGCTAAACTGCCATTCTCAACCCCCAACTACTCTCTGACTCATCTTTGCCTTTGCCCTTCCCTTGACTTTTATGCACATGAATGCATGCAAATTATCCCTCAATGAAGACTCAGTAGCGTGCAAAAGTGCCAGCCACAGCCCGTGAGCTGACTGGTGGCCCCACTAGTGGGTTACGACCTTCAGTGGGATAAACATTAGCTCCAGGGACTTGCAGCATTGGGAATATGAGCACAAGGGTCTAATTTAATCCTCCGAGTCTTGGAGAATTCCTCTTTCTATAATTTTATAGAAATTTTAGAGAGGAACTGAAACAGAATTTCAAAGGCGACTCCTCTCCCTTTTACTCATTTAGCATCACTGGACACCTGCAGTCTGTGTGGTGAGCACTGAAGAGGCAGAATCCAGCTGTAGACAAAGTTCCTACCCCACCTTTCCCCTTGGTTTCCGCAAGACTTGCTCCAATCTGTTCCAAAGGCAACCTGTCTCCACCGGCCACTCTCTACGTACCTTATACTGCATTTTTCTTCCTGCCATTCATTATGTGATATGTGATAGATGTTTACTGACCCATCGTTTGTATATTGCTTCTCTCTCCCACCCCCAGAGCTTCATGAGGACAATCTTTGGTGTTAATCTATTGCTGTAATCCCAGAGTTCAGTGGGTAACAGGGGTGCGGTAAATATTTGTGAATGGGGCAATGGAGCAATGAATTAGGCGGCTATGACTGGGCCTGATCATGCTGAATAAATAATCATTGCCAGGTTTAAAGTGCAGACACTAAGTGTATTCAAAGTGGCATCGAAGGGGGCTCAAAATAAATTCCTTTGGCCAGGGGGCTTTTTTTTCCCCCTTAAAATTAGGAGGATATCTGTTGCTGAAGGGCTTTTGGTGCTAGAGGCAGAGAACTCAGACATAACAGACTCAGAAGTTCGATCCTTGGCTCGGGAAGATCCCCTGGAGAAGGGCATGGCCACCCATTCCAGTATTCTTGCCTGAAAAATCCCATGGACAGAAACCTGGAGGGTTGCAGTCCATGAAGCTGCAGAGAATCAGACACACTGTTGCCTCATCCACCCAGCATGAGGCTCTGCACACTTTTCTTGGTCACAGTACCTGGGAGAGAAGGAAAGGAGCTGGCAGGCGGGAGAAAGGACAGAATAGGGTGGGGAAGGAGGCAAGGACCGCAGAGGAAAAAGAAAGGGAAGGGACCAAGTGTGAACGCCCACCCTGAGCAGAGCAGTGCAGCGAGCTGTGGCGACAAAGACGGAAACCAGGGGCGCCTGTGAGAAACCCGATGTCTAACAGTTCAAATGACAAGGCCACCCTACTTTCTGGTTGGATGAGCTCTCTTGGTATTTCTGTGCTTCGTGCCTATTTACGAAGAGAGAGCATTTTCTCTGAACCCCTGAACATCACTTGCCCAGTGATGCGCAAGTGAAGCTTCTAGACGAGAGGTCACCTTCAGCCGCGTTCTCTGTCCTCAGGACACATCGCTCAGCCCACGTCAGTTCATTTGCTCATTGGCTTGCAGATGTCCAGATAAATTATTTTCCAAAGGGCTTTTTTTGTCTCCTCCTGCTGTTCTCAGCAAGGAAGCAATGGCTCACTAGTGACTCTGTGTGACTGTGTCAGTCCTGAAATAATAAATGGCCACACTGAAAGGCTGGCAGAGGCTCGCTCACTCCACGGGACACAGGTTGGCTGTAATTCCAAAGGTCTCAAAGAACAATAAGCCAAGCCCAGGTCCTAGTCCATGATGAGTGAAAACCCAGCCTGCTGCTACTGTCCACTGGCCTGAAACAAGGGCCACGTCTGATGGGTGGTGGTGCTGCAGCCTCCTTCCTCAAGCTGAGCCCAGCATCCCTCCTTCTGTAGAATGTCCTTATCAGCCTTCGAAGTCACCACATTCCAAACCGATCTTTCCAACACAGGGGGTGTGAAGCAATGTGAGATTCCAGCTGCCACAGTGGTGCCTTCAGTGCCAAAGCTCCGTGTGCCACACCATCCTCCCCAAAATCAAGGGCAAGACAGGGAGACTTCTTCTTGGATGAGATTTCTTGGGAGCTGGACAGCGAAATGCAGAAATGTGCTGCAATCAGAGATGTCTGACATCGATGTAAATTTGACATGCAAACCCATATGCCCTGTTTTGGAATCTAAAAAGTCGAGTCTTTAGGGGAATCACACTTCACAACTGTGTGCTCTGTACTTAACATTCATTATAGATTAGAACGGGTGCACCTGTGATTACTTCATTTTCAGAAAATTAAAGGAGGAGAGAGCTCTGATTTTCAGGTTTTTTCCTAGTAACTATAACTTGTCTGACATTTAACTCAAGGTTCACAGTGTAGATGATGGATCGTGGGAGACAGGGAGATTGGCATCTGCTATATTTGGTAACAGTGGTGGAATACACTCATCTTCTTTGGAATGTGTTTTTAAACTTAATAATTCATGAATCTGCATATTCCAGATAGGCACCAACTCTTGTATATTCAACCAGCATTTATCTGCCACATACTTGCTGACATAAAATGTTTGGAAAGAAACAGAAAATTCAGGAAGGGGAGAAATGATCCAGAAATATCCTAAATCAATTGTGAGATGGGGTAGAATTAAAAATGGACAATACCTAGAACTGTCAATAAGTCTGCATCTTCAAACTTTCACCTTTGGTCCTTTCCTCTCAGTATTAAAAGAACATCTTCCAGAGGGTCCATTTTAATAAAACTAAACAAGACAATCGAAAGTGAAAGTGCTAGTTACTGACTCTTTGCAACCCCGTGGACTGTAGCTGGCCAAGCTCCTCTGTCCATGGGATTTTTCCAGGCAAGAACACTGGAGTGGGTAGTCATTTCCTTATCCAGGGGATCTTCCTGACCGAGGATCAAACCCGAGTATCCTGCATTGCAGGCAGATTCTTTACTATCTAAGTTACCAGGGAGCCTTACACAATACAATAGACAATAGAGACCAACCACAAATCTTTCCCTCAGGTCCATCCTCAGAGGATGTCTAACCTGACCACTCCCTACCTGGGTGACGTCATCAAACCCAGGGTTCCAGCCACGATGTACACACAGCCCTGTCGGTTTACACCCAGCCTAGGCCAGTCTTCTGGAGCAGCAGATCCTTTAAGACAACTGTCCAACATGCTTCCCAGCACCGCTCCCCACGTTTCACAAATGTCTCAAACTCAGTGTTTCCATCACCAAAGCCATTGTTGCTGCTGAGTCACCCAGTTGTGTCTGACTCTTTGTGACCCCATGGACTGCAGCGCACCAGGCCTCCCTGTCCCTCGTCCTCTCCCAAAGTTTGCTCAAGCTCATGGCCACTGCTTGGTGATGCCATCCAGCCATGTCATCCTCTGATGCCTACTTCTCCTCCTGCCCTCAATCTTTCCCAGCATCAGGGACTTTTCCAATGAGCTTCAGTTTCAGCATCAGCCCTCTCAACAAGTATTCAGGCTGGATTTCTCTCAAGATTGATTGTTTTGATCTCCTTGCTGTCCAAGGGACTTTCAGGAGTCTTCTCCAGCACCACACAGTTCAAAGGCATCAGTTCCTTGGCATTCTGCCTTCTTTACAGTCTAGCTCTCACTACCGTACGTCACCACTGGGAAGACCATAGCCTTGACTCTATGGACCTTTGTTAGTGGAGTAATGCCTCTGCATTTTCGACACACCGTCTCCGCTTGTCATCGCTTTCCTGTCAAATAGCAATTGTCTTCTGATTTCATGACTGCAGTCACCATCCGCAGTGATTCCAGAGCCCAAGAAGAGGAAATCTGTCACTACCTCCACTTTTTCCCCTTTGATTTCTCATGAAGTAATGGGGCTAGATGCCACGATTTTAGTTTCTTTGATAAGTAGTTTTATGCCGGGTCTTTCATTTTCTTCCTTTACCAAAGCTATGATCATTCCCCAGAACCTACCCTTCTCTGTAGGTAAGTATTCTCTATATATGATAAACTTGTCCAACCAACGTGGCTCAGCCAGAGATTAAGATTCACTTATGCCTCTTCCCTCTTCTTCATCCCTACAGACAATATTTCATGAAGTTCTTTAACCTCCTACCTCACTCTCCAATCCATCCTTTCTTGCCGTGTCCCATTCAGACCTCACTCCTTTTGTTGACGTTACTTCCCACCTCATAACAGCTCTTCTTTCCTTTTGCCTTTTCCCTGCTGTCTTAACCTCCCGCGGCTGCCAGGAATGGTCCTTTCAATACGTAAATCCGATCCTGTAGTACCCTAGCCTAAAACTCTCCCTTGACTCCCCACAGCCTTATGAAGTAGAGGTTAAAGCCTTCTAGGGCCTCAGGTCAATCTACCTTTCTCACCCACTTTTCTACACATCCCTTCTGCTCTGTACCCTCTGGGCGCCAAACAGAAAGGTTCCCAAAGCTTCCCCTCTCAGACCTTCTTGCCTTCATGCACACGGACACTTCTGCCTGGAACACCCATCTCCCTTTTACTCACACAACCCACTGGTGCTTATTCTAAACACTTACCATGTGTAACTCTCATATCTAGACAGTTTAGCTCTTCTTTCTGTGAGCACTCACAGCATCATCTATATGTTTCTACTAGCATCTACGACCCTGAATTAAAATTGATTTACTCACTAGCTCCATCTCCCCAAACTTAGCATTTTTTGAGGACAAGGAATGTGTCTTTATATATTTTTATCCCTTATCCTTAGCTCTATTCCTGGCATAAAATAAGAGCTTAATAAATCTTATTTAAATGAAATAATTGCTTTTCTTCCCAGCATGGCATTAAGCTAAATAAATCTTAATTAAATGAAATAAGTGGATTGTGACACTCAGAGCAGTTTGAAGTTAAGTAAAAGACTGAGATACTTTCACCAGGAGCCTGGGAAGCAGTTTCCACCACTGGTTCCCTGTCTCCACCAGGGTAATGCATCAGAAACCGAAAGAGCCATTCAGAGCTGTGACGGCGGTAGCGAGTTAGTGAAGGCAAAGGAGGAGATGAAGGAGTGATTTGGAGGAGATGAAGGAGTGGTTTGGAGCAGGGAGCTGTGTTGATGTGAAAGCAACTAACCCCAAGGTCAGTCTCATGTCAGTTGCCATTAGCAAGAAGAATAACAGAGTCGCAAAGACGGGGCTTCCCTGGTACTTCAGACAGTAAAGAATCTGCCTGCAGTGAAGGAGACCTGGGTTCGATCCCTGGGTCAGGAAGAGTCCCTGAAGAAGGGAATGGCTACCCATTCCAGTATTCTTGCCTGGAGAATGCTATGGACAGAGGAGCCTGGTGGGCTAGAGTCCAAGGGCTCGCAAAGAGTCAAACATGATGGAGCAACTAAGCACACACAAAGATGTTCCAACTCGCTGGGATACTGAGAACAGGGCCAGTGGCTGCAGAGAGCGTGTTTCCCGTGCAGAACGCCTGATTGGCACCCGAGAGTCCTTTTTGTGATAATGATGGAAATGCAGAGATTACGATTGTCCTGATTCTTTCTTGAGGGCAAAAGAGTGAAAGTTTTTATGTAATGAGGGCATAAACATACATGGATTAAATGCCAAAATATAGCACATTGAGGTCACTTGTTCTACGGAAGGAAGAAGCAGAAAAAGCAGAAGTGTAAATGGGAGGACATAGGCTACTAGTTCCAGTGTAGAAATTAATATAGAGTCACGTGATGATATGGGAATGGTATTACTTCCTCGAAGTTGTTGACATTTTTTAACACAAAAAAGATCAGGGACAGAGCTCTATTCCACATGAGTTCCTGTTCATTTCATGTCATCTCATTAATTCACACCACTGGGATCTGTGGTTTCACACAATACTGATTGGTCTGAATGTCATAATCCAGCCTTAGTTGCACCGCTATTATAAGTGACCTTATCAAATGCCCAGCTGAAGTCTGATTGCTTGTTTTTTATGTCATTGAAGTATACCATTCTGCAATGGCAAATGCACATGGTTGTTTAGACAGTGCTCTGAACCTCTGGGTCACCCAGAATAGCTAGGGAATTCCACTCGTGGTGGTGGCGGTTTAGTCACTAAGTCGTGTCCGACCCTTGTGACCCCATGGACTCCAGGCTCCTCTGTCCATGGGATTCTCTAGGTAAGAATACTGAAGTGGGCTGTCATTTCCTTCTCTAGGGGATCTTCTCAACCCAGGAATTGAACCCAGGTCCCTGCCATTCAGGCAGATTTTTTACTCACTGAGCTATGAGGGAAGATCCTAGGAGATTCCACCAGGAACTTCTTTACATATTCAGATTTGGGATAAGGGTTTCACTGCTTAAAAAGACTAGTATACAAACCAGTTACCTATGGCATCAATAAATTTAGCAATTTGATAAAAAAGTTAGAAGTCAAACACATGCCTGCTCGGTCACTTCAGACTCTTTGAGACCCTATGGACTGAGCCCACCATGCTCCTCTGTCAATGGGATTTCCCAGGCAAGAATACTGGAGTGGGTTGCCATTTCCTCCTCCAGGGGATCTTCCCAACCCAGGAACTGAACATACCTCTCCTGTGCCTCCTGAATTGCAGGCGGATTCTTCACTGCTGAGCCACCAGGGAAGCCCAGAAGCCGAGTAGGAGCTGCATAATTCTGTCTTCTCCCTCTCCCATGTGGTATTTTCCTAGCTTACCCAGGCAGTGCGAGCCAGCCCGTTGCCTTCTTCTAGCTCATTCTATGTAACAGTCCTGACAATAGTGATTGTGCTCCTGTTTGTCTCTTGTCGTGGGTCCTTTAAAAGCTGACATATGAATAAATACCTAAGCTCTTCAGAGCCCTCCCAGATGGCCATATTGGTTTCTGCAATGCCACTGTCTTTACTGTTTTAATTAAATGATGCAGCCTGTCTCTCTCTCTCTCTGTCTCTGTATGTGTGTCTGTCTCTCTCTCATCATATATCCTATTAGATCTCTGGCCAAGGCACTGCAATTTAATAATGGTTGTCCTAAAGTCTAAGATCATAATGATTCTTTAGACCTGTACTCGTCAATGTTAGCCATAAATGCAATTATAAATTTTCTGGAGGTCACATTTAAAACAGCAAAATGAAACAGGTAAAATTAATGTTAATATCATGTTTTATTAATATAGTTATATAATTATATAATATATTTAAAATATATAAAAACTTAATGTATTTCCAATATTAGCATTCAACCTGTAATACATAAAAACTATTGCAATATTTTCCATTCCTTTTTGATGGTGCAACGCCATAAAAATATGTTATACTTGCAGCATATTTTGATTCAGACCAGCCTTGTTTTAAATGTTCAATAACCACATGACCTACTGGCTACCATGGGCTTCCCTTGTGGCTCAGCTGGTAAAGAATCTTTGTGCAATGTGGGAGACCTGGGTCTGATCCCTGGGTTGGGAAGATCCCCTGGAGAAGGGAAAGGCTACCACTCCAGTATTCGGACCTGGAGAATTCCATGGGCTTATAGTCCATGGGGTCACAAAGAGTCAGACACCACTGAGTGACTTTCACTTTCACTGGCTACCATATTGTCCAGCTCGGCTATAGACCCATCACGTAGACCATTAGGCTATTCATGCTGTTCTACTACGTATGCTATTTATTATTTCCTTTAAAAACTAGATTAATTTCCTTAAACTAATGCATTTGGACTGTGAAGAAGGCTGAGCACCGAAGAATTGATGCTTTTGAACTGTAGTGTTGGAGAAGACTCTTGAGAGTCCCTTGGACTGCAAGGAGATCCAACCAGTCCATTCTGAAGGAGATCAGCCCTGGGATTTCTTTGGAAGGAATGATGATAAAGCTGAAACTCCAGTACTTTGGCCACCTCATGGGAAGAGCTGACTCATTGGAAAAGACTCTGATGCTGGGAGGGATTGGGGGCAGGAGGAGAAGGGGATGACAGAGGATGAGATGGCTGGATGGCATCACCGACTCGATGGACATGAGTCTGAGTGAACTCAGTTGGTGATGGACAAGGAAGCCTGGAGTGCTGCAGTTCATGGGGTTGCAAAGAGTTGGACACGACTAAGTGACTGAACTGAACTGAACTGAATGCATTTAGTTTGTAAAAACTTTAACAAAGGATTTAAGTCCCTTAAAACCTAAAACTGAGCCAATGTAAAGTAGTTCTTTTATTGTGAGCTCGTTTTCTGACTATTGCTTCCACTTTTTCTCACAGTCTATTGATGTACCTGACAACGTCATCTGAGATTACCCTCACCTTAGTAGGGGGTCACTTATCATTCCTGCCTCTGTTCTCCTCATCTCGGCCCTTTATTCCTTTTCATCTTCAATGCCATAGCTTGTCATTAAAAAATATTAGATTAATCTAGCCTTACAAGTTATCGGGTAAAGAAATGGGAAAATGTTTATCTCAATAACAAGCAAATAAATGAAAAATAAAAGAACAGCTGCAAGATATTTGCCTATGAAATTAGAAATTCATTTTTTAATGACAACACTCAGTGAGAATAAAACTGAGTGAAATGTTTCTCATGCAGGATTGGTGATATTGTCACATCCTTTGAAGGAAAACCATTTGACAATGTGAGTCAATGACTTAAAAAAAATTTCATTTTATTTGATCCTGTAACCATCCTTCAGAAATCTGTCCTGTAGAAATTGTCAGAGATAATTGATGATGGTATTCACATGGAATGTTTACTTCAGAGTTATTTATAAAAGCAAAATGTGAAAACAATCTCGGTCTATAAAATAGGAAATGGGATAAGTAAATTACACTATATTCATTA